>LPNX011146907.1:0-28703 GCA_001517045.1 Pseudotsuga menziesii
GCTAAAATGTTTTAATTGCACATATTGAAACAAATCGCAGATTTTGAAAACGACAAAAGAGCTGGAAAGATCATTAGTTAAGCTATTTATTTTCTCATGAGTGAATTCTGTTTACACTTCTTTCTTTTATTAGGTTTTTCATGTGCAGATGCTAAGGAGACTGTTATGATTCTGGAAATTGCCAGAAGACGAATTTTATTCCCTGACAGTTATTAAAAACGCGTCCTCAATTAATAGGCACTTTTCCAGGCCACGTTGTGAACAAATGGAGATAGATATGAAACATCCGCGACATGGGTTTTTCTCAGAACGGACTCATTTAGTTGTACTCACGAGGATTTTGCCAAAAAGTGATGGATTCTGGGAGATTTCGGGGGTTTTCTGGACGCGATTTTTGCAGTTGCGGCCGGCAAAATTTCGCCTGTGTAAAACCTAATTTGGATTCCGTTTTTTATTATTTAAGCAGACTGGAATTTGTTGAATGAGAGGTGAACGTGGGGGCTGCCAAAGCTGAAGAGATTTCTCTCTTGTAAGCTCATCAAACACTGCTGCCAGGAGGTCGATAGTTGATGGAGAGGAGACAACAAGACTGTGGTTTGATTTATCTACAATTTTAGACAGCTATCTGTCTTCAGCTACGATATATTGAACTGGTGATATTTTTAATATATGTTTACAGTTTGTATACTTGGCATATAGTTTTGATATGTATCAGTCTTGTCATTTCTTTTCTATTTTATCTATGTTTGTTATAATTCTCTAAATAATTTTGCAAATATACATGTCTTATACGATTATCGATTTTTAATCTTGCTGATATGTCATGTTGTTTAATTAATGATCGATATCATTGTTTATATAATATGTAATGATTACTGTATGGTTTTGTTAATGTTTAAATTTATTTAAATATTATCAAGTGTATTCATGCAGTATTCTTATTAGCATAGTTCGATTCCAAGTTTAATATTCTTTTCATTCTTGATAAGGATAAGATCGAAAATAGATTAATATGCTGTTTCTTTTAAATTATTTTATGGAAAACTACCATTGAATTACATTAAGGTTCTTTCCTGTTTTTTTTTTGTAATTAATGTATATTTGTTAATAATACAATTTTGTAATTATTTTAACATGTTAATATTTGATTAATTTTGTGATTATTATATTATAAGTTAAAATTAATTGCATAGATTTAGTTCATAGACTAATTTAATTATATTAATAATTCATTAGTAATTAGATTAACTAGTTTAATTTTGTGCATCTGTTAACAAGTTTGTTGTGTATATTCGTAGGTATTTGATAGATTTAACAATAGCTTTGTTTTAGTTTTAGACTTTCAGGCTAACAGAGCCTTTAAACCTGTCGAAAACAACCATCCCAAACAGCTTGGAACCTGCTCTAAGGATCTCGGTCTGGGTTGTCTTCTCCATTACGTGCATAGTCACATATGCGCGTAAACATTGGCGCTAGAAGGAGGGCCAGTAGATGACAAGTTAGTTTACTGGAACTATATTATTTGATTAATGGCTTCTGTTTTGATTTGGAGATGTTTTTCTCGTTGGAGATGTTTTTCTCGAAAAATTATTGTTGATACTCCAGCAAGTATAGTTGATCTCTTGATAGAAAAAAAATTTAATGGTGAGGAAGTAACATCTGCATATGAACATGTTTTACAATTTATTGATCAATGTATCTTTCACAAGATTACTGATAAAGATGTCCTGTGCATATGCTTGACTCTTACTTTTGAAGGACGAATCAAGAAATGGTGTGAAACCTTGCCGGTAGCTTCTATCCATTCTTTTGAGCATTTAATTAGTGCATTCTTAGTTTCTTTTGGGAATTATGATTTCATGAGTTTGTGCACTGAATTAATAAATTTAAGGAAAGACAAAGATGAATCGGTGGAAGACTTCATTAATAGATGTATTCATCTTTGTTATAGGTTTCCTTTGAAAGATATTCCTTGTTTAGGTGAATGGTTTCATCATTTGATTCTTTCGAATGAACAAGATTTAGAAGCTAATCAATCTGAATTTTTATATAATGATCATTCACAGTTTGATTTAGTTCTTCATGAAAATTCTGAAAATTTAGAAGTGGAAGAAAACCAATCTTGTCTGACAACGTTTTTCACTTTGACGGATGTGGATTTTGAAGAACATGATATTTCAAATTATGATATGTCCATATCTTCATTGAATGAGAAAGAAGTTTATGAAGAAAATTGTCATGTTCCTACTTCTATTTCAGAAACAAAAGAAATTGAATCTAAAACTTCTAGTTTGGCTGAAGAGATTCGAGATTCATCTTGTGGAGATCTTATCATTGATCATTTTATCTCATCTCCATTAGTTCTTGATTTTTCTTATTCTAAAGAATCCAATGACTTTCTACCATATCTATATTCTTATGATGAACATAGTAAAACCTCAGATAACTTATTATGTTCAGATTTTTCTGTGGATCGTGTCATGGATATTAATAAGTTTATCCTAGAAGAAGAAACCAAATCACCCATAGACCTATCTTTTGAAGATGAACTATTTAGTGAAGAATCTTCCTGTAATGATCTTTCTTATCCACGAAAAGAATTTCATTCTCTTAATGCTTCAACGTATTTTTCTTTGTACCCTGATATTTTTGATCAAGAGGCAATGCATAGTTCGTATTTTTATGATTTTGATTTCACATTGTCACAATCTTATGCGGTACAATACAATCATGATTTGCATTTAGAAAATGAAGAGATTAATCTTTCTTCCCATGAAACATTTCTTCAATTACATACATGGGAATTATGAAATATTCAAACAAGCAGATTTGAAGAAGTCTCTTATGATTCATTGAAAGTCTTAGATCAACAATCTTATCATGATCAGTCACTTGAGTTTGAAAATCAATATGGAACAGGTAAAGTCAATGTTGATCATCATCATAATTTACATCTTACAACAATTAATGATTATTTTTAACTTACCTTGTTGGATTCCATTAGTTCATCTCGAGTTAGTGATTATGAGAAAATTAATCCCCATCAAATTGATCAGGATATTAATCATAAGGTGGAGAACACTCTTGAACTTGAATTTAAGAAAATTGGATTTGAATTTGATGATCTTTTTAAATGACGTGTTTGTCTGCAAGATGATGTTCATAGGGAGAAAAACTTACAGGAAGGATTGTTTCTTTTACATGATTCTTTGCACAAAACTTTAGCACATGATTGTCACGATATATATCTCTCATTACCATCTTATCACACATATTATGATAGGATTGCAGATTGGCTCGAGAGATCTTTTCTTGCGAAGTTTCCAGAGAATGGTAAGATGGCATTGTTTTTGTTTTTTGAAAGTCAGAATGGTAAGTTAGATTTATTTATTTTTGGTTTCAAAATACTTCAATTCTTATTACTGATTATCATTTTGTTTGATTTTGCAGGATTGGAGTTATTACGATGGCTTCATTGGAAATTTTCTTTTACTTAGTTTGTATACATTTTATTTTATTAGTTTGTAAGCGTCCATCTCTTTGACCGCCGTTCGTCGCTAACCGTGCCGTCGTGCGCGCGCGCCCGTCGCCCAACTGCCGTCGTCCGCATGCCCGTGGCTTTACTTACCAAAACGCTCTTTTACCGGAGCGCCCAACTGTCCGCACATCTGTCCGTCCGCACATAGGGGTCGTCTGCACACTATGGCCGCGCGCCCACACCTAGGATCGCGCGCTAGTGTTATCGAACGCCTTTACAAACTTGCATGCCCAACCACACGCTCAAGGGTCGTGTGCCTCAAAGGTGTCGCACGCCCATCACCAATGTCATCTTTGCCAAGGGGCGCCCATGCTAAGTCACGTGGGCGCTGACCTTGGGGCGCGCCACATTCCCGACCTCCGTGCCGGTGGTGAATGTGGGCGCTTGCTAACTAAGCCAAGTGAGAGCACAACTTCATGCCGAACCATCATAACCGTGACACCTTGCCCAGGTGTGCCGCCACTTAGGTGTGCCAAAAAATGTGGTCATGACAGCCTCCCCCACTTAAAATTGTTGCCGTCCCGACAACGTCAACTGCTGCAACCTTTGCGTGAACTGAAGCCACACTGCTGCAACATCTGAACTGTTCAAAACTGAACCACAGTACTGCTTTCTTGACCACCTACTTCCAACCTGTGCTCCATGCCTTCCTTCCTGTTTCCATTTGTTGTGCACCTCAAGGACAAACCAGTTAGGTAGCTAATCCAACTGTGCGTTCATCACTTAAGACAAACTTCCCCGTTCTGGAATCATGTTGCCAGCGTTCTTCTTTCAGTGTCCGCAAGCCTCCTGCACTTTAACTTGGCAAAAAACAGTCTTTTAGGCCACCTTGCCAAAGGTGCCTAGGGCCTCACCGCCATCGCCAAAGACGGTGAGCCCAGCCACTGCTAGATCAAATGAAAAGACGTGGGCGGTGCCATTGGCCACCGCCGCTCGTGTCTTCCAAACCATACTGTCTAAAGTCGACTGCGTCGCTGCTCGCACTAAGCTCTTTCAACTGAGCCCAAAAATCTGCAAACCCGACCCCATCAGCCGTCCAAGTACTCATATCTGTCGCAAGCTCCGTGCGGTCATCTAAGCCAACCGAAGACACCTTCTTCGTCTACTGTACATCTAAGCCAACCGAAGACACCACCTTCGTTTGCTGCGACCTCTTCCTGGCCCCCTTCTTGGCTGCTTTACTTGTCCCTTCAAATGGCTTGCTTTCCTTATCGTCGCACGTCTCAATGTGCTTTGACGTCTCCAAGCATGCCAACATTTTCTGTTCTTTAAGAATGCACAACTCTGCAACAGCTTCCTTAGCCACTTCTTCTTTTACCGGTTCCAACAACCGCTTGCTTTCCAAATGAGCAAGTACCACATCAACTTCGATTGGTTTGCAGCCAACCTACTGCAACCGCTCTCTTGTCAACTCTTTCTCTGGAATGCCTATGGCATGGATGCAAAACGCCACTATGTCCTCCGTATCACGGGGTGGATCAACTTCTCTAGTGCTTTCTCCATCCAAGACTTCTTCCAAAATCTGCGTTTCCCCTGAAACTTGCATTTCTGCCGCAACCTGCGTCTCCTCCGCAACCTGCATTTCTCCTAGAACCTGTGCTTTGGCCAACACCTCTTCGTGTGACTCTGCCTCAAGGTTTTCTGCCGCAACCTGCATCGCCTCTGCAACCTGCGTTTCCTCTAGAACCTGCGCTTTGGCCAACACTTCCTCGTGTGACTATGCATCAAGGTCCTTTTCAACTGAAGTGTCACTGCCCAATCTGCTGCACGACATCTCCAATGTGCCTTCATCAGCAACCTTCGCACATGCTACCGGAAAACTAAACTGTTCCTTCTCATGCTGTTGCAAAGGATCCTTTGAAATGCACAAGGCATCAACCTCCTCACAGATCGAAGCCATGCATTTTTCCAACGTTGCTAACCTTCCTTCTACAGATAGATCAGCCTTTACTGCAACACCTGGCTTGCTGTTCTTTGCCGAAACCGTCTTCTTCCCTATGTTTTGCTGCGGCAAGTGCTTACACTTACCCGGGTCTTCGAAAATCTGAACCGAAGTCACCCGCGGTTTGTATCCCAACCGGCTTTTCTGCATCATAGGTAAGCTCCACGTTCCGTCCTCTCCTAAGAACACCAACCGTCCTGCATGCGGAACTGGCACTGCCTTGGCCAAACGAAGAAAGTCCTGTCCCAAGATCAAAGAGTGATCATCTAATGGAACAACTTTCAACTCCATCTTGCCGTGCCACCTTCCAACTCGAATAGGTGTTGCGCATATCTTCCCTGTCACATCTCTTACCGCAGAGTTCACTGCCTTGAACTTTGCTTGGCAGCTTTCCATGCCGCTGTGAAGGGATCCCACAGTCTTTCTACTCACCAAACTGTGAGATGAACCTGTTTCAACCAACGCAGAAACCCTTAGGCCACTTACAGTCGTTTCCACGAAGTCCAGCAAACCTTGCTGCACACTTTGCCATTCTGCGTTACGACCCCTGGCCGTTTCGCTAAGGCAAGATTCAATTGCCTTCACTGTCTCAGAAATCTCATTAGAAGGTGCCTCTTCCAGCACTCTCATTGCTGTCAACCTTGCTATGGAACCATCTCCCGCAACAGCCCCTGCCCTAAACGGACAATCTCTTACGTAGTGGTTCTGTGCGCAAAGAAAACACGCAACCTTCTTCGTTTCTGATTTTTCCGTTTTCTCTTGTCTTGGCCCTCCCTGAGTGCCTTTTGACTTAGCTTTACTTCGAGTAGCCTGCGACCGCCCTTCTTCTTGCTCCCTTTCATCTTGAAGCATTTCCTCAAGAACTCGTCCTACTTCTCGAATGCAGCCTGCTGTCTCTTTTAATGCGACTGAAACTTGTTCACATCCTGCTGCGAATGTTTCACTCAGCTTTGTAATCGAATCGGTGGACTTCCCTTCGACCGAAATTCCTTTCATCTCTGCAAGTGGTTTCAACGCTTGCAAAAATTTCTGCACAAGTGTCTCCTTCTTGCCGAAGTCTGCCTTCTGACTTGTTTCCTATTGCTGCGGATCTGCAGACTCCAACTACTGCCGAATCCAACCTTGACGTCAAGCCATCTTCTTGTCCGCCCAACACTTTTCTAAGTGTTGCAGCTGTTGTACTCCCAGAGCGCACAACTTTCCTGAGTCAATCTGCTGAAACGGGCGTTTGCCAAATGCACCACTTCCAGATCACCTGGGGAACGCACCCACCTTGGTACACTTCCGTTTTCCTGAGCGCACTTCAAAAACTGGCGCTTTTCGTTTTTCTGCCGAACACACCTCCTCGTGCCGTTGCGGCTGTCTGAACGCGCACGCTTCCCTGAAACGCACGTTTCTGTCTTTCTGGAATGCTCGTCCTGAGCACGCAGCTCTGCGGCTGCGGAGCGCTTATCACCTGAGCGCCCGGCTCCTCCTACGGAGCGCACAACTTCCTGCTGCAGTGCGCGCAGTTTCTGACCATGTGTCTTCTGTCTGCGGAGCGCCTGCTCCTGCAGTGCGCACTGCCTGCGGTGCGCCCTGTCTGCGGTGTGCACGCCCTGCTGTGCGACTTGCCTGCGGTGCGGCCGCCCTGTCTACGGTGCGAACTGTCTGCGGTGCACCCACCCTGCGGTGTGCACTGTCTACGGTGCGCGCCCTCTGCGGTGCACACAGTCTGCGGAGTGTCTGAACCGCGGACGCTCGTCCGAGCCTGCGGAGCTTCCCAAAAATTTCCTCACTGCAACCACTTGTCGCGCGAACTTCTCCGAACTACGGCTCTAACCAAAACTTCTCTGAGTCTTAGCTCTGATACCACCTGCTTTCCAAGCAGTGGTGAAGAGCGAACCCTGCTATAGCTCAGCTCTAATACCACCTGTCACAGCCACACTTTCACAAGTGCTCTTGACTCGCCAAAGGTGGTGTGCGGCACTGCCAGGAAGGTCACCTTGAGGGATTGCTTGCCCAAGTGCCTAGCCTGCAGACTACGCCTTAACCTTAACCTGCCGAAGCCTTTATGTTTATCTTTTTAACTTTAACTCTTCTTACTGTTTACTTAGTCATTAGCCTTGCCGGCACATTCAACACTTAGCCAAAAACCAGTAAAACGCAGCACTAAGTAAAACACAGTACACAGAGAATAAAGGTGGGTTGCCCAACTCGGCAGAGCCCTTTAAACTTGTATAAAAATGGAACAGTATTACATAAACGGAGTTGCCCAAGGCAGAGCTCCTGGTGCACGCCCAACTCGGCTGCTACACCCAAAAAATACAAGAGTTACAAAAATGTAAAAGACTGTCTCTTTGCCAAAAACGCCCAGCCTCCTTTGCTGCTCCTCAACGATGCCGCATACCTCTGTGTAGTTCTGTTCTGTCCCCTTAACTTTCCAGCAGCTTGATCCTCCTTGATCCCCACTTGTTGGATGCTCTTGGATGCCTTGAAATGACTTGCACTTCGTTTACTTATAGCCTTCTAGGTGTCTTGCCCATGTCAACTTGCCATCTTGCTTACCGCACAAGTCATCCCTTGCCGGTTCACCAAGTCAACCTCCAAAACACACTTGGCCCACTTAACCGTTTCATAGGTGTCACCGCACCAAGGTTACTTTGACTTAGGCGTTCACGGGTCCACTTGCCGAAGCCTCTAGAGTGTCGTACGCACACTTTATGGGTGTGTCGCGCGCCCCTTTACTTTGACCGAAGCACCCATCTCTTTGACCGCCGTTCGTCGCTAACCGTGCCGTCGTGCACACACGCCCATCGCCCAACTGTCGTCGTCCGCACGCCCGTGGCTTTACTTACCAAAACACTCTTTTACCGGAGCGCCCAACTGTCCACACATCTGTCCGTCCGCACCTGCGTCTGCACATCTGTCCGTCCGCACATAGGGGTCGTCCACACACTATGGCCGCGCGCCCACACCTAGGATCACGCTCTAGTGTTACCGAACGCCTTTACAAACTTGCATGCCCAACCGCACGCTCAAGGGTTGCATTCCTCAAAGGTGTCGCACGCCCATCACCAATGTCATCTTTGCCAAGGTGCGCCCGTGCTAAGTCACGTGGGCGCTGACCTTGGGGCGCGCCACATTCCCGACCTCCGTGCCGGTGGTGAATGTGGGCGCTTGCTAACTTAGCCAAGTGAGAGCGCAACTCCATGCCGAACCATCATAACCGTGACACCTTGCCCAGGTGTGCCGCCACTTAGGTGTGCCAAAAAACGTGGTCATGACACAGTCTCCCACCAACCACAGGATCGTCCGACACCACCTGCATTGCCACCCACCCAAGTCTACTATGCACCACCAGTGCAACTGGTTCAAGCCCCCACCCCTGCTCCACCCGCTCCATTGGGACAGGTGTTTGCACAACATAACCATCCCAACCAGCCAGCCCCCAATAATCAACAAGGGCAAGCCAGAAATAACTGACCTCGAAACCAAGGCAACAATCACCAGCAAGGAGGCGGTTAACAACCAAACCCCCTCAACAATGCCGCGGCAAACCGCTCAACCAAAAATCCTCAATGACCAAATGCACCAGGACACAATGCCCCGTTGCATACAAACCAACCATGCACACTCTGTGAGGTCTATGGGCACTACACATTTGAGTGTCCCCTCATCGGTCGCGCTAAGCAGGCCATTAGGAACAAGGTTCAACATGCCACCAACACAACGGACCAAGCCCAACCCAACCCGGAACCACAAGGACTTCCTCCTATAGTGCTCCAAAACCCATTACCAGTCCAAGGATTAGTGGCAACCACACCCCCTCCCCAACCCAATCCCAATGCTTCGAGGGCATCTCCCATGGCAGAAACAGGTGTTCACCACCTGCTAGCTATGACAACTGAAGAAGTCAACCTACAAACCAGACGAAATCAGTATGGAACCAACAGTGAACCCACTGACACATCAACGACATCTGCGTCTAAAACAGTCAATGCACCTCTTTAGTTACCCCCTTTCCCGCGCCCCCCATATGCCGGGTTGCCAATAACACCACGGTTAGAGCTACTATCAGCTACAGCATCGTGGATGATTTGGCCCAAACACCTACCGCCATGTCCGCTCTTGAGTCACTCAAAAATTTCCCAACGCAGCGGAAAGCCTTACTAACCACCCTTGGGGTTGTAGACCCCTCTGACTCCAAGTTGATCACATTTGACACGGAGAATGGAGAACCGTGAATTCCATCAACCATTGCTTTTCAAATCTCGGTGTCTATCCGGAATTTGGTTGTGCACCAGTGCATACTGGATGAGGGGGCATCTACGTGCGTTATGTCTGCCCTAGTTTGGCAGAAACTGGGATCCCCAATTCTGCAACCATCCTCCACAAATCTGCGGGCTGTTGACGGCCATCCCACTAAAGCCCAAGGAATCCTCCCCCATGTCCCCATCACATTAGCTGGGAAGACAGTTCTAATTGACATAGAGGTTGTCAATGCTCAACTGGACTATAACCTTCTCCTCGGAAGAAATTATATGTATGCCATGAGAGCTGTTGCATCAACTGTCTTCTGTATCATGATGTTCCCCCACAGAGGGAAAATCGTGACGGTTGACCAACTGACTTATCACGATCCGCAAGGGCTAACGGTACCCGCCAACATTATCCCTATGATCAACACCATTGATCCACAAGGGATGACCACACACGCCAATGTTATCCTTGCGGTCAACACCATGGTTGACAACATACCAGCCTCCCCATTGTTGAATGTGGGCCCTGAGTTGTTTGCCTTTACCACCATGACAGCTCCTTTCCCCTTAGTGTCACCACCACTGACACCAAACAAGACTGCAGACTTGTGCATGCTCTCATCTAGCATCGCTGCACCCAAACAACAACTGCAGCCGCAGCCCCAACTGCAACCACAATACTGTTTGCATCCGCAACATCATCCGCAGCCGTAGCATTATGCGGAGCCGCAACCACAACCTCATCCCCACATACAACCATCAGGGATTTATCTAGGCTCCTCTCCAGTCCATACAATTCCCTTCCTCTTTCCCCCACTTGGTGTCATGAGAAAGCCAGTAATGGCCACCCTAAACCTACCCAAATTTACATTGGGAATTCCTGGTATCTTGATCCACCAGTTCAACCACCAATGCCCTAAGTAGTCTTAACCCCTGTGCAACCGATTGTGGTCGAGTCTCATCCTTCACTTAGTTTGCAAAAACCAACCACCGCACTCACACCCGGACCGCCCCACCCAAAAAGGGCTAGGGGAAAGAATGCGAAAGCTACCACAGAGCCTTGACAGATCCCACCTTGCGCCGTTTGCGAAGAACAGGGCCATCCGACTCAAAACTGCCCTGAGATTCCAATGATCCGTGCACATTTGGATGCCATGGAGACAACTGTAAACCTCCCCGTGGTTGAGCTTCCAAGTGCGCCAACAGTGAGAAACAAGTCATTGAGAAAAAACCATGCTTGCGCCCTTTGCGGGCTATATGGACACTATTCTCACCATTGTCAAAACTTGCCCAAGTTTCGAATGGCTTTAGCCGACCTCCGACAACATTCCCTTGAATTTGAGATCACTCTGATCGAATAAGTTCACCCCCCACCTCCTTCTTCAAACACCATGTCCATTTACATGATGTCAAGTTCTACAGACCCTCTTGTCTCCACCATCACTGATGGTCTATCAGACTTGTCTCTTTCATTGTTTCCGTAGCCGCAGCTCCATTCACAGCCGCAACCTTAGTCACAACCTCAACTTTAGTTACTAGAGAAACAATGGGGTTCATTCTTGAACAACATGATCCTTTTCTTTTTTCTTTTCCTTTTCCTTTTCCTACCATTCGATATCGTGAGCAAGTATGTCTTGGAAACCTGCAGTTTACAGGATTTCACACTGGGAGTTTATGCGTGGTACCTTAAACCACCTACCCTACCCCTGAGACCCCAAAATGTGTTGACTCTGATCTAGCCAATTGAGATGATTTTGCACCTACCTTCTGGTCCATCAAAGACTCCTCCCGTCTCCAGAAGTGCCCCTCTTCCTCCAACAGAGATTGGGGGCAAGGCCACCAAAACCACAACCAATACCATTTACATGATCTCTAGCACCAGTTTCCCTTCCATCTTGTCGGTTATGGAAGATCCACCTAATCTATCTCGGCACCACTTACGTGATGATGGAGATATGTAAGAATGCCTTCGGTTTTACCCCATTCCCTTTAAACCATAGTGTGGAATCAGTTCTTCCCATAAAAGACCAGATTTCGTCATCCTGCCTTGCCAATGACCTTCGTCTCGGCAAGGGGGCATATCTCTTCTCTAACTTAGACGGTCGACTCTTGAAGAATCCGCGCAACGGGCTCTACCTCAAGAGATTTTACACTTAACATCACTAATGAGTCGCTTCATTTTCTTTTCTTGTTTTTCAACATTTTTTAGCACAAGTCAGGGGCAGCACCATCAGCTGCTAATCCAAAGTCACCCAGAACCGGTTCGAGACACCTCTCACACCTCCGGGATCAAATTTCCATTTCCTTATGAGACCATCGTCTCATGTTTAACAAGCAAATTTCGGGACCGCTTCCCAGAAGTTACCTCGATTTACGAGCCACAACATGACGATGCAAGTGTCTACGGACATGTACTTGCATCACACTTGCTGACCGCTACTCATGTAGGTTATCGGGCCACCGCCCGTTAAGGAACATCATTTTTATTTTAACACATATCTGTCTACTCCGTCCACCGCACCTTATGCGTATCTCCAGACCATCGTCCAGAAGACGGATCATTTCCTTTGCATGCGTTTGGCATATAACTGCCTCCGGACTTGCACTCACATCACATGTAGTCAAGTCCATCCACCACAATTCACACACGAATCTCCTGACCTCTGTTCGAGAGCCACCTCAGTTTGCATGCCTCTGTTGCACTGACTCGCGTGCCTCTGCCGCGATCTATCCCGTGCATGTATTGGTATGTTTGAGAGCCATCTACTCCGTCCATACTGCGTGGATGACCTTTGTATCACCGTCCACCATCCCGACATGGGGCACCGCCTGTGCCACCGCAATCGGTTGACCATACTAGAGTTTCTTTTAAGCTCTTTTCTGACTCCTAAAAGAATGAAAAGATTGCCGAGTGCAGCTGCTGCCTTTCCTGCTCATTAAAGTATAGGAAATGGGGTCTACATTATCTCGTTTATCTTCTTTTGCGGACTATGTAGACCATAAAATGAAAAGGACCACCTTGGCACATTCAAGCCAAGACCATTCCCCTCTGCAAAGTTTTATGCTTTCTCAGGCAGAGGGGCCGCACTTTACAAAAAAGCTCACCATGGGTTGTCGTTAAGCTCTTTTCTAGCCTTCTCATCCAGAAAAGATTGCCGAGCAAGCTTGGTTTCATTCATGCTCATAAAAGTATCTCAATGACCGACATGGGGCACCGCCTGTGCCACCGCAATCGGTTGATCATACTAGAGTTTCTTTTAAGCTCTTTTCTGACTCCTAAAAGAATGAAAAGATTACCGAGTGCAGCTGCTGCCTTTCCCGCTCATTAAAGTATAGGAAATGGGGTCTACATTATCTCATTTTGTGGACTATGTAGACCATAAAATGAAAATGACCACCTTGGCACATTCAAGCCAAGACCATTCCCCTCTGCAAAGTTTTATGCTTTCTCAGGCAGAGGGGCCGCACTTTACGAAAAAGCTCACCATGGGTTGTCGTTAAGCTCTTTTCTAGCCTTCTCATCCAGAAAAGATTGCCGAGCAAGCTTGGTTTCATTCATGCTCATAAAAGTATCTGAATGACCGTCCAGTCAGTATAGGTTTAACCTTTTCTGGCCTAATTGGACTTCCAACGGTAAAGAAGTCTCTCATCCCCTACAGGATGGGTGAGCTCTCCTATGTATACTTTTATCCTTTTTCGGGCACAAGAGACTACCAGCGAAAAAGAGCCCCCACTGGAGTCTTCTTCGTGCTTTCAGACTCTCTAAAGTTGAAAGCGCCATCGAGCATTTACTTTCTCGGGCTCGCAAAAAATCAACTAGATCGTACCACAATGGTGTCTCTAGACACCAAACCATAGAAAACAATTTGGCAGCATTCCCACTTTGGGTCGCCTTTGTTCAGAGTACTCTGCAATGTGTCTTCCTTGGATCCCATCAATATCAAAAGTGTCTACCTCCCCCAAGTATTTCCTATCTGCAGCGACATTCCCGGTATTACAGCTATGATCCCATTTCCACGATTCAGTTTCATTTGCTGCCTGGTCCGCCCTGCCGTCATACTCTGAACAAAGGAAGTTTGAGTCTACTACACTCCCCCTGCCCATGTTCAATT
Source organism: Pseudotsuga menziesii (assembly GCA_001517045.1). Classification (NCBI taxonomy): domain Eukaryota; kingdom Viridiplantae; phylum Streptophyta; class Pinopsida; order Pinales; family Pinaceae; genus Pseudotsuga; species Pseudotsuga menziesii. The sequence continues at coordinate 13,834 of LPNX011146907.1, forward strand.
CTTTCCCTCCCCCCCCCATTCAGTGGGTCAGTCCGCAGATTGTCTCACATCATTCGGTTATCTCCCTCGCGCTTTTGGTTAAGGAAACACCATTGCCTTGACCAGGGGAAGGTCTCCCTCTTTCGACGACAACACTATTCCAGAGGATAGACCCAGAGGTCCATGTATCTTGGTTTCATTAACCTCATTGATGAGTTCCTTGGCCCACCTAAGAGGAGTCCTTAGTGCCTCTCAGGATGGTTGTTTCTCATGTGCTTGACTCCAACTACATCATTGCACCGTTGAGATTTGTACAGGGTATTGATTCGCGCAGTATTTGGTTGAAGACCCTGGATGTCACCTGACTCTAGTACATTGATGAGTCTATTCGAGAGGGCTAAATAGGTTATGTCCCTTATGATTTTCGGGTTGCGTTGGAGACAATGTTCAGAAGCCCCAACAGTGCTTCTATATAGATTTATGGTTGATTCAGCATACTTGTACCATAGAGACTCTGACTCTCCATCAATGAGTCCATACAACTATGTACCGTTCCAGATCCAGTAGGCTATCAATCATGAAGATATAACATTCCATGAGAATGCCATGGGTCCAATGTAGTATTTCTTCAGATCAGTATTGTATTCAGCCTCTTAGTGAGGCAACCATTATGTATCATCAGCTGTATATGATCGACTCTTGTATTATAGAGCATAGATCACATTATTATTTTGACATTGTTATGAGCATGGGAATTCCCGCCTCGTCCATATACATGTCACACATTATTTGTATCTCACCCATTGATGGGAACCATATTAATACAAAAACCAAAAGCCACCATGCCCCAACCCAGGAAGCGCCACCTCTCCATAGAAAATCCTATGATGTCCGTCGGCCATACGATGAGCTCCTGCCCTCACACATCAAGGGGCAATCTGTTAAACCAAAAAATCCCTCACTCAGCTCTACATGGCCTACACCACCCAAGGACATCCATGCACGACCCTCATTTCACCTATTGGACCCCCACACCCTCAAAAATGCTTAAGAATGAGAAAAAGGCTTAAAAACCCCTAAAAAAAGCCTAAATAGCTCTCCTAGGGGATAAAACCTCCAAAAAGGGGCTAAAACCCCTCAAAGGAGCCTAAAACCCTAAAATGAGCTAAATTTTGAGCGAAAGGGGCTAAAAGCCCAAAAAAGGGGCTAAAGCCTTGACCGGGGGCTTAGAACCCTAAAAAAACTATAAATAGAGGGGTGGAGGTCACTCTCAAAACACTTCTCCCTTGCATACTGTTATGCTGCCCGAGTGGATGCCTTGAGACCCTTTGTCTCTCAAGCATCCCACACTCCCTCTCCTCCATCCTTCCATTGAGCCATAGCTCCCCCTTTAAAGAGCGGTGCTTCTCCAAGCTAGGGCATGGTGTCCCATTCCAGCAAGAGAAGGTATAGCTTGTTGTTTGTGTTATTTATTTAATTTCATCTAATCCATTGTTTGTTTGTATGTTCATTGTTTAAACATGTTTTGCAGGTATTTTGGTTTTAACAGTTGTATGCAGGTTGCTGGAGCTAAACCCTAACTGTGTTTGCAGAGGGGTTTCCATTTCTGCTTTCTTTGTTGTTCTATTTCATTTTCTGTCCTTTTTTCTTGCATTTCACCACTAGGAACCTATCCTTCCGTCCTATAGATGGAAGGTAGCTATTCCTGCCATGTAGCAAGGGAGAAATCCGTGCTACAATATCTATTTTGGACTATCTCCCATACATCTTGACCTTTGAACAAAGGCCTTCATTGTTAGAGACCAATATTCATAATTATTTCCCAAGAAAGTTGGAGTTTGTAAGCTTGACATATGTGCACCAAAAGTTGAAGCCATTTTTTGATAAACAAAGTTTCTTTCCTAAAGTTGCTTTGATACCAGATCTTGGATAAATGGAGGGGTGGAGAGGTGAGACGGTTAACTTGAGTTACCGTGCAATAAGAAATTTTATTTTCTTTACTTTTGGGGTTGCCACAAAGTTCATTTGGAAACCCCACATTTTACTTCCATGAGTTAACTTCGACCAAAGATACTACGAGATGATTTTACTGCCACGGACAAGTCATCTTAATAGTGTTCTAGTGACTTCACTCCAACATTACTCAACTTTTCACTTTTCGTCTTATGAACTTTTAACCCCCACTTGACTTCGATGGGATTTTACCATGATGGGATTTTCTTCGATGGGATTTTACCATGATGGGATTTTTATCCGCGACACACTTTTGGTTGCAGCCAACTCCCACTACGACAAGACAACTTTGAGTAGAAATTTACAAAAAGATATTTCTATGTCAATCAACTTATAATATGAAAAACACTTTTTACCAACTCGTAACTTGGAATAAACATCCACACAACTATATTGCAACAAGTTCACAAGATAATATAACCATAATATTTAAGTAAGACTTATATCCTCTACGGTTAAAACTTAAAAACTATGGCCACAATTACAAACTTGGAAAGTTACAAGGATGTTTCACCTTTTAGAGAGCTTGGGCTCTCAACACATTCTAGAACACACGAGCTTGAGCTCTCAAACTCTTCTTAGAGTTTTTCTTCTTCTTCTTCTCTTCGTACTCTATTCTTCTATGTCTCTCTCGCACTCTCTCTCTCTCTGTCTCCTCTTCTCCTCTTTTCATTGTTTTTCATTTTTGTTCTTCTTCATATACAAAGACTAAAATTACTTCTCTTGGAAGCTACCCACTAACATTAAAGACTGTAATAAATTTCTACCTGGAATCATAAGTTCAGAAATACAATTCGACTACTTAAATATGGAGAGGCGTGACAGTAATAAATTTCTACCTAGAATCATAAGTTCAGAAATACAATTCGACTACTTAAATATGGAGAGGCATGAACTCAACCTACAAACTAACTGTTAGAGAGTGTACTTATTAATACACTATACATTGACTTTAGTCGGTTGAGACATGATGTAGATCTCCGACTGTTAGAGAGTGTACTTATTCATACACTATACATTGACTTTAGTCGGTTGAGACATGATGTAGATCTCCGAGTAATTAATATTTCCAACAATAAAATGGATCGTGGAGCTAAAATCCATGGCGTGGCTATGGTGTGATGTTCTTGGCTTCTACGTTCACATCTCGCCAGCGGATTCAAACACAAAACTCTTGTTGGAGAAGCTGATAGTTTAAGTTGGCATGCACAACAGAAGCCTGGATCAACTATTATATGGAAGGACATACAATAAACTGTTGCTAGATTAGATTGGCCTTGTAGATGAAGATTCCGGTCAGGCCATCTCAAGGCCTGCGTTTCTTGTCACAGTTTTCTTTTCTATGACTAATAGATGGAATTAATGAATGGTAACGGGAGTTGCACATCTTTAACATTGGGGGCTGGGCATTGATGTTGTGGTTGTGCAAACCGTTCAACATAAATAAAATATTCAAGAAATAAAGCCCAGTCGCGGACTGACAAACAAACGATTTGCACTCGAGAAAGAACTTGTCGCCAACACTTGGAACACAATTTACAAAGCAGAGATCATCCGTTTTGGCAAATAAGATGTAGAATAAATATGTAATTTAAACAATGTTTTATTTTATGTTTTCAATGATATATTGATGAAATAGAATCAACCGATCCATATATGTCACCGTGGGGTGACATAGTCAGTCTACCTCTGTATCTGGTGGATCTAAATGCACCTCACGACATTTCATTGAATATATTCACACCTCTCTATAATGTCATTAGTTACTGATAAATAATGTCATGGACCTAAATGCACCTGAAAATATTTTATTGGTGATTCACACGGTTTCATTGGTGATTCACACGGTTTTCCATTTCTTTAGAATATATAATTAGGTGATTCATGTTTGTGCATAATGCAACCAGTGTACAAAAAATATACAAATCCATCCATTAATCCATCCATTTCTTCGTCGGAGCAAATCCTGAACAAATTGTAGAGATGCCCCGGACGCATGTCAAAGTTCTAAGGATTTTGATGATCTACCGTGAAAAACCCTGAGACGGCTAAGAAATCTCACCTATATAAATTTTTTGCTTGGAAGTATTCTTCCGACAAAAAAGGTTTACTAGTAGTTCTGGAAAACCCATATAATAAGCTTCGCCATGACCGAATGCTCATCAGCTTCTGACATCCAAATGCGCGCAACTCCATCAAATAACTCAATCTCTCGACACCTGGTAGCTCCGCTAACTCTTTACATCCGCTGATGTTCAGAAATTGAAGTTTTGCAAGGACAGAAAACCCTGTTATTTTCTCTAGTGTAGAACATTCTTACGAGTCCAGAGATAATAGAGTTGTTGGCAATTCTAAAACCTCTACTAGTTCACGACAAAAGCCGATGTTGAGATGTTGAAGGTTGGGGCACCTGCCTTTACTAAATGATAGTTCTTTTATTTTCGTCCCCTATAGGTCTAAGTGTTCGAGTTGAACCAGGTTTCCCAGCCAAGGCGGCAGCATTTGAAACCCTAAACACCCACTCGAGCTAATATGTTTCAAAATTGTTGAATTCCCCAAAGAATCTGGTAGCATTTGCAAATCCGTGCACCCAGAAAAGTCAATATGTTGGAGGTTTGTTAAGTTCCAACAGGAATCTGGCAACGGCATTCTTGTCCGGAGTTTCAAGTGTTTCAAGGTGTTGAGATGAAATACTGCGTTTGGCAATGTTTCTATAACATCGTGGAGTTCAATCTTTTCCAGGTGCTTCAAATATCTGATTGACTTTGGAACCCTTACAAGGGTAGCACCAATATTCAACTTTCTCAATTGCAAAGGTGCCTGCAATGCACTGTGATATATAAGTTTAAAATGAAGGTATTCACAGAAAAATAAAAACATTCTTTAAGCAAAAATAATGTACCTCACTTTCATGCCATAGTGTTTCCAATTTGCCCTGGTTCACTTCTAAAACTCTTAAATTCTTGGTTGGAAGCCAAAAAGGGATCAATGCACGATCATCATGTCCAGTCAATTCGCTAAAAAGTTTACCCTGAACTTATAAAACTCAACATTGTTATACCTTGATCAATGCTATACATTAACTCATCATGTCCAGTCAATTCGCTTAAAAGTTTACCCTGCAAGGATGCTAGAGAGCACCCTCTTACATCAAACAAAAAGCATGATCCAGCATAATCTTTCCTGTGGCGGTTATAGAATTCTTTTGCCAGGGTTGTCTTTCCAATTCCTCCAGAACCCACAATCCCCACGACTTGGGTTTCCTTGCTCTCCACCTGAAATGACACACTACCAAAATCTTTCAGTTTCTCATCCAAACCAGTTGGATATGTGGCCACATCCAATGCTGGTTCTCTAACCATCTTTTGTACCCGTTGCACGAGCTTATTCAAGAGCTCCCCTTCAAAGCCAAAAAACAAGCAAGAAAGTAAAGCTTTGTTTATTAATACAATACAATACAACGAAGCTAATGCCAACAATGAAAGTTAAAGTCCTAACCCATTAAACGCCTCTAGCTCGAAACCGCATAAATATGAAACCTCAACCAGCGCGCTTCTCCAGCTTGCAATTGTTTGCAGGTCGTATCTCCCATTCTTTTCATGAGTTAGCAGGGCTTGACTATACACTCCACGATCAGTGTCCTGTGTCCACCGGAGCTCAAGAGGCTTAACACCGTAGAAGACGGGAATAACGGGAGACCGCGACTTCAACATGAGCACGAGCTCATCTAGACACCATTTTGATTCTGCATATCGAGGTGAGAAAATGGCCACCTGAACAGAGGCAGTTGCGATAGCTCCTTCAATTTGAGAATTCAAGTTTTGTCCCTCCTCCAATTCCTCGCGATGGTATAGATGGCTGGCTAATGTTTTCTTCACCTCCGGGCCGCGGTGGCTTATGAATACGTCGAAACAGCTATTGCTGATACGAGAGGAAGCGGTGGAGGAGGAAGCCATGAATTTTTGGGTGTAAATGATGAAAAAGAAAAATGCGAGGACAGATTTGAGCATGGAAAGGGCAGATTGCGCAGTGTTAACTCCAGTCTCCCATAATGTGTCTATGCTTCATCGGTACTCTACTATTATTTAATAATGGTGTCCCTAATCCTTTGGTCAAGTGCTAAAAGAGTCAACGTATGCTCGCTGAGTCTAAAGAAGTTAGTGGGTCGGTAGTAGGTACTAGCAGAGATGCGAGCGTGGAGAAGAAACGGTCCACACGCAGTAGGTGTGGACTCTAGAGTCTAACGCCTATAGACTGTGTCTCGTGGGGCCATTAAATGCAGATTCTTCGTGCAGGTGAGCTACCGAGGTTCTTTTCTCTGTGCACGCGTGTCCCCGGATCTGAGTTATCTGCCAGCTATCGACCTCACTGTGGTCTCTGTAGTGAGCATTTTATTTTATTTTGTTGTTTGTTTAACCCCAAACACTATATCTCTCTCGGTTGGCCTATCGGCCCCCTGTCGGCGTAGGATATGGGGCACACAAATCGCCCCCATATCGGGCACTGGGAAGTTACTGCGCCTTTGCCGGCCGACGGTATACCTGCCTCCGGTGACCCGTCTACTCTAGTGTTCACCGGTGCCCTCAGTTCCGTCCCGTTCTACTCTGACCGGCTACGGTTTGTCGTGGACCTCGTGAGTCGTAACTTCGTGTGTAACCTATGGATCCATGGTGCATGGCATGCAGATCCATGAGCCCAATTCTAATTACTCCATTATCCATCTTATATGCATGGATGAACAACACTCATGCGGCATGCCATGAATTTTTGAATTTAATAAAGGCGGTACATAATTTGAATTTCTCTGCCCTCCGAAATTTAAATTTGAATTTGGCTGCCGGCTTTGTGTGATTTTGATTTGCAGCTGATTTTGATTGGCAACTTGCAAGGGAGGATTCGAATTTGGAGGAGAGCTTATGGGTTCCCATCGCAAGCAAAGAAGAAGGATAATGAATGGATAGCCTCGATCCATCACCAAACCCGGAGTTTTTTCCTGTTGCTTCCTGTCACTTGTATATTGTTCATTTGTTTCTTTTCCTGTAGCTTATTGTTAGTATAAATAGTTCGCCCACTGGCCACTTCCTTGATCAATCAAATTTCTGTAGTTAACCATCGTGCATAGGATCCAGCTCCTTGTATATCGTTTTAGCAGCCTTTCTTTTGAAATCCAATTACCATGGCTGCGGTTGAGGTATATATGACATTCTATGCGTTTTTATTGGATAGATTGGCTAGTGTTTGCATTAATTGTGATCATTTGTCAAATTTTGAGAGAAATCTTTATTGTGTCTTAAGTAAATCTGCATGTAGAACAGTGATCCTTAATAAAGAGATTTGAATAGTAACTGCTAAATAAACTAATCATCTATGAAGTGATCCTTGCAGGTTTTTGGTGCTCCTGGGAAATAGTAACTACCTAGAAAAAGTTGGTAGATCCCACTCCAGCTACAAAACTTCAAGAAAATTCAGTCCCAACAGAGGATTCTGCTGCCAAGGAGACTCCCACTGGAAAAATTGGATGAAACCTCAGAAGCTGGGGTGCGCGGCGCGCCCGATCAGCCTCTGGAGGAAAAACCCAATGGAGTACTTGAAGAGACTTTGACCAAGGAAATTGGAGAAAATGCTGTTGAGCAAGCTGTAGCTGAGGAAAACCAGGGAAACCGCAGAAGTAAAAGAATCAACTCTTGAAGTTCCAGCTGCAGAAGTGAAGAACCGAAAGATGTGTTTGTTGTAAAAGATTCAAAGCCTGAGGTGGAACCCGCTGCAATAGTGGAAGCCCCTCCAGCCAAAGAAAATGATCCCGAGTCTAGTGAAGAACCTGAGAAATTAGCACCCATGAGTCTAGTGAAGAACCTGAGAAATTAGCACCCGACGTTGATGGCGGCCAGGCAGCTGCAGAAGAAACAGCGGAATAAATGTTATATTGTTGGTTAGTTTTTGCATCATAGGAAATGCATTTAGGCATTTACCGAAAATATAGTAGCTAAGATTTGTTATAATATGTGTTTGCGTTTGTTGCTAAGTCTGTCATCGATTAGTATTCCATTAGTATTGGCTGATGGCATTCGCGTAACGCGTTGGTACTGTTAGATTAGAAGATATTGTTACGTTAATTGTGTTTGCTCTTTATAAGTGATTTGAATGTAGAGATTGTAGAAGAGGTTCAACCATCCATCTTTATTCATTATGGCAGTTCATTGCATTTCAATTGGTGTTCTTCAATACAAGTTTTGATATTCTCATTTAGACAGCGATTGTAAGTCAAGCATTGTCAATTATTTATTACAATTTACTTCAGTTAACTTCCTATTTCTCTTAATTTTATTAAGAGTAGGACCAACATCTCATTTATTACAATTTCTTTCAGTTGACTTCCCACATCATCTCATTTATTACATTTAATTTTATAAAAAGTAGGATCAACATCTCATTCCCAGATGTAAAGTTAAAATGGTTCCAAATTATATATATACTACAAAAGTTATAATATATATATTACAAAAGTTATAATTTAAATATAGATATATAAAGAATTTATCTATATTCAACTTAACATTAATGATATTAGTGGATCGTTCTTAAACCATTGTACAATTTTTAATATATAATTGAATATTGTGAATACAATTATAGGGTAGTAAAACAAAAAACATATAATTTTAAAGACAATATAATAAACTAATAAGCATAAATAAACATAAATTAATCAATGAAAGGAAGCATATATTTATATAATTTGTAGGGATAAATATTAAGACATCAAATTACAAATAAGAACTTCTTAAGAACAAAAAAAACAAGTATCATTACAAATAAGAACTTCTTAGTATATTACTTAGGACATTTTCCTCACTTTAAATTGGATCAATGGAACAGAATGAATTTATCCTCCTTTTATATACTCATTAACATAATTTAATATGTCAATTCAATACAATGGCATGTATTAATCACAACACTAATAGGCCACTTATTATGTTATATTATAAGAATACATTTTCATTATAAAAAACATTCCACATTCTAAAAAGTATATCCCTTAACGAAGAATATAAGAAAAAAAAAATATTCTTTTTAGTGAAAACTTACATTTTATTAGGTATTATGAACAACTACATACTCTAGTTAAGAACTCTTCTATACCCATTTGATTTTCCATCTTTCTCTCATAAAAAGCCAAAATCTATATCTTAACCCACCAAAGAGATTTACATTCGAAAAAATTCTCTAATCAACCTTCTCATTCTCTAATTTTATTTGAAAAAATTCTCTAATCAACCTTCTCATTCTCTAATTTTTGGAGGCAACCTCTGGTAATCTCCATGTGCGGAGCCTTAAGGGAGCATATGCACACGACTCACGAGGTCCACGACAAACAGTAACCGGACAGAGTAGAACGGGACCGAACGGAGGGCACCGGTAAACAGTAGAGTAGACGGGAGGCAGGCAGTGGCAGGTATGCCGTAGTCGGGCAAAGGTGCAGGTCCCAGTGGCTGGATATGGGGGCGATTTGTGTGCCCCATATCCTACGCCTATTGACATGTTGTCTATGTTAGATCTTTTGCCATGGTGTGAGTCAGGGTTTTACTTTAAAATTTTGTTTTTTTAATCTTTTAATGCGGCTTGTCCATGATCCTCATGCAATGTACAAATGGACTTTGGACCAACTCTTTATTTAAAATCAATATTAAAGATTTTTTTTGATATATGTGTAGATTTTATCATATATAAAATAAAGAAGGATTTAATTTGTTAGGAGTATTTTTTTAAATTTTTTACACATTAAAAAAATTACACTACAAAATATTTGGTCTCATGCTTATGTATTTAAGCTTACATAATTTGCATTTTTTTAAAATGAGAATAGCATAGCTCTAAAAGGCCTTGCTACTCTAGATGCAAAAAAAGTGTTTCCTCATTTTAGTTTTAATGTTGAGGTAAACGAACTATAAGGAGAGAGGGATACTCCATTTTATTTTTAATGTTGGGATAAGTGAATTATAAGAGGAAAGGGGATATATTATTTACCACGAAAGATCCATTTTAAATTTGGATCTACTAAGCATCCAAAAGGATCCAATTTCTTGAGGTATATTTTTTTATCTCAAAATTTTTAAAGGTTTAAAAAATTTACACCTCACAAAATTTGATTCCTTTGGTGCTTGGTAACTCTGGGTTTAACATTGATTTTTTAATTACTTATTTGGTTCTAATTTTTTTTGAGGAGAAATGAATTTTTTAATTACTTTTTACTTTTTGTACATCAGGTTAATGTTATGTAACAACATCTCCACCAAACTGTGTTATAAAGCACTTGGCTACTCTTGCTGCCAAGTGCAAGAAGCTTGCAGAGGAGAGGAGGATTTTTTTGCTGAAAATAGTGGACATGGGCAATTTTTTTGCAAGGAAGTGCTTAGGGGGATTTTAATTTTTATGTGCAATGAGAGAACTGGTGGTTGAATCAGACAGGACGAAACTTTGACCGAGTGTCATGGGGTCAAATGGAGAGATTTTTTCAAATGAAATATAAGAGCAATGAGCATTTGAACCTAGACGCGACGACACTCACTCCGTGACATGACGATGTGTATAACGAGATGGATAAATTTGAGAAGTCAACCATGTTGACACATTTAGTGTTAGAAGTTGTCTCTTGATTATTGGAGAGACAAGCCTAGCACATCTTGAATTTGAATGATTGCATTGAATTTGCTAAATGGATTAGCCAAACTAAATGAGAAAGGAAGTGGCAGTAAGTTAACTGCAAATCAATGATACCAGTGGACATGGAATGAAACATACACCCTGTAGATTGAAGGGCATTGAACTACATATTAGACAAAGAATACAAAAAATGTAACAAAAGGTATAATATCCACCCAACAAAGATACTCCCTGCAAAATGGATTATAAGGGCACTTAACAAAACGCACAAATGCAATCATAATAAAAACTTTGTTGCTCTTGAAACTATTATCCATGAACAACCATTAATTCTCGATGTCTAAATTCATTCATTAATTCTCAATGTCTAAAATTCATTCAAGCAAGATGGAAATGCAAAAAGAAAAGCAAAGGAGTCACAATCTAATAAGGCAATTCTCATGAATCTTCAACCTCAGAAATGATTACATGATAAAATGCCCTCAAACTTACAATGATAACATACAACTTGTGCTCCTCAAACTTACAATGATAACATATAACTTACAATGATACTGATTTTATGCCTTTGAACTCGGGATATGGAGCTAACTTGCCAATGCTCTACCCTCCATCATCCACCTTTGAAATATTGTAATCTCAAGGTGCTCTGTTATCCAACTGACCTTTTGATTGTATTTGAAAACTGGAAATCGAACTGCATAACTTGGGCTAATCGCTGCATTGATGGCTTAAAATCTGAGATGGTTGTTTTACTTTGAAAAATCTTTTTCAAAGTAAGTCATGACACCGGTTTTTTAAATTGGAATTTGATACCTAATACACTATGTTTTATACTCTGTCACTTTTCTTCGAGGTCAATCAAAGGCTTACACGTTAGCCATTTCTCAATTCAAAAGCTCCATATTCACTTCTTAAACAATGATATGTAGAGTAGTATAAAGATCAAAACGACAATATGATCAAAAGCCTGAATCCCTTGCAAATGTGCACAAATGAAGTGGACAAAGGTTCTCTTCATCGAGACCACGAGTAGTTACATCAGTAGCAAATATGCAAACGTTCGCACACAACGAGTTGAACGAGCGCTACGGTTAAGAATGAATCATTTCTCATACGTGGATGCAACAATAAAATAGGAAACTTTGAGGATAATTACAAAGAGTTGATGATAAAGCAAACGTGAAATTTGAAAATGACTATAGAAAAAAGAAGAAGGAAACTTTGAGGATAATTACAAGACTTTATAGAGTGAAAATTTGATATGAGGAGAACTTACCAAATATTAATGAACATTCATATAACAAAAATCAAGGTCCTTCTTTGCATGCTTGTTGTTAGAAATTGAAATTTCAAATTATTCAATAAATATAATTAATATAATAATAGTAATATAAAATGTGTATGTATTACATCAAGTGTTTAATATAAAAATTAGCATAGCTGGTGATTAATTAAAAATTAAATAAAAATCCCCTTGCATGAATGACAAGTGAGGGTGACGCATGTAAAGGGGAGATTGGATGGGAAATAAAGGGATGAATTCCAAGTGGGGCTGACGCATGTAAAGGGGAGATTGGATGGGGAAATAAAGGGATGAATGGCAACTGGGGGTGACCCCATGTAAAGGGGCAGATTGGATGGGGAAATAAAGGGATGGATGGAGAGGAGACAAGGGGGGAATGCATGGAGGTTTTAAGGGTAAGTTGGGTAAAGAATGGACACAAGGGGAAAGCAATAAAGAGAGAGAGAGAGTAATGAAACTGGAAAGGGTAAAGGGTAAAGATTAAATTGGAATATCATATTGGTTGGGGGCTCTTGGCTGAAGTTGAGGGTATTGCTTAGGAGGAGAGTGGTAGCCATGAATTCAGTTGAGAATGGTTGGTGATTACATACTCTTATGGAGTTGATTGAGATGCACCCTTAGAGATCAACCTACTGATAAAATCTCCAGGTAAGTATCATTTTCTTTTGAAGTAATTAACCCTAATTCTATGATGTACACGAATGAAAAAGAATAATATCAACTATTTTTTTTTCTTATCTATCTATGGAGTAACTTTGATAAATAATTCCATTTTATATATAGGTAGCACAAAGTTGGAAATTTGTTTTAGAAATGGTAATGTCTGTTCGTGTTGTAGAAACCCAATCAACCATTTTATTTGGTATTAGAGCCTCGTTGAAAAGTTAGGGCCTTAGTGTTGGTTTCAACAATAGGTGATTAGGTTTTATTACTATGGATATTTTTAATTGTGTTTAAGTGTAAAATAATGGACACCTAGTTATGACACTGCATTAATTACTAAGTTAAATCTTCAAATGTAAAAGAAAATGTAAGGTTATTTCATTTATAATAATTATGTTTTTTTTCCTTGGAAAAAAAGCATAATTTTATATCATCCGAAGAGAAACAAAATTACATTTTGTAGATATACATTTCTGCATATTTTGAGAAACAAAAAGAAACTATAAAATATGAGCTAAAAAAACAATTCCAGACCCATATCATACAATGCAAGTTATATGATGGATCTATTGCGCTATGAAGAGATTAACAATAGAATATGGCTAGGATTAACAATAGCTTATGCTTTGTATTTTGATACTATGGTGATAATGGACAGTTGATCCATCTCAACAATGTAAATAAAATTTACGATTTTTTTCTGTGGAAAAAAAAAATAGAATATGGCTAGGATCCGTCATGCCACACCTCATAGTTCTAGTTTTTGGCATGCAAATCAATCACCATTGGAAAAAGTTTCCTTAATTGGGACACACTCCCATAATTTATTGATTTCAACTTTTCTCATTAGAAAAATGTATGCTAGTCGAGTGTTGAGATATATCAACTTCTGTCTTAGCTCTAGATTAAATGCTTAGGACTCAATTTTTATCCTAGAATGTAACCTCACATATACGTATCTATAGTTATTTTTCTCCCACTATTTTTATTCGCTTATATGTCCTTTGCATTATCAAGATGAATCTAGTGTATGGGTGAGTGCAAGCAAATGAGGGTCACTTTTGGTGCATTTAAAGAAATAGAAAACTGAAAAATTAGGCATCCCTCAACTTACTTGTATTTTTGGACATACTTACACAATATATCTTGCATTGAGTAAAAAAAATGAAATGTAGGATGTTGAGTCATGTTTATAAATATATAAATTTTATGTATTGAATATCTACATAACTATGCCAAATTTCATCTTTTATAACAGTCACATTTTATGTTTTTGGCAAATGATAAGGTATATGTTTTTGTGGGTGCAACCTTTGAGTGCCTAAATGATGGTTCATGCTACAAAAATTTGTATAGATGTAGAGAACAAGTAGCACTAGTACAACACTATTTTTCCAAAATTAAATTAAAATTTTTAATTTATTTTTAATTATCTAAGTGATTAAACCTTGAGAACAATACGCCAAGTGTGGGTGCATCATATGAATATCTTAATGCAATGATTTTGTCATGGATTTTTTTATAGCATGTAGTGTTCGGTGTCTACTAGTGCAACATACAATTTAAAAATGCTTATACAATGAAAAAGTTATGGAACAAATCGACATAACTATGTCAAATTCATCTTTTCTAACATTCACATTTTATGTTTTTGGAAAATGACAAGGTATATGTTTTTGTGGGTGCAACCTTTGAGTTCCTAAATGATGGTTTCATGCTACAAAAGAATGTATAGATGTAGAGAACGAGTAGCACTAGTACAAAGCTGTTTTTCCAAAATTAAATTTTTATTTTTTATTTATTTTTAATTATCTAAGTGATCAAACCTTGAGAACAATACACCAAGTGTGGGTGCATCATATGAAGATATTAATGCAATGATTTTGCAATGGATTTTTTATAGCATTTAGAGTTTGGTGTCTACTAGTGCAACATACAATTTAAAAAAAAAGCTTGTGCAATGGCAAATTTATGGAAGAAACACTAACAACATGTTTTTACATAAGGAGTGATGATACAAGAAAATTAGGAAAAAATAGAAAAAATAATATTTAAAAAAAATCACATATTTGGAATTTGCATAAAAATGCTATCTATGTCTAAAATTTCATAAAAAATGGTTGTGTCTATCATGTTGTGGAGAGTGATGGAATACATGCATATTAAGAAAATGGAGGAAATACCCAATTAGCTATGGTTTACCATGTTCCATAGCACATGGTTGTTAACTCTGAACAAACCATAT
>LPNX011146907.1:30997-67069 GCA_001517045.1 Pseudotsuga menziesii
AATTTTATATATTCATAAGTCAGGTAGAACTTACTTTCACAATTGAGCAAGATAAAGGAATCTATATTTACAATTGAGGAAGTATCTATATTCACAATTGAGCAAGCTTGAATAACCTATATTCACAATTGAGAAAGAATTTGTATTCATGGTTTAGCACACATATAGAATCTTTTTTCATTGTATTGTTCATTGTGGCCATGGGGAATCCATTCAATAAAACAAGGAAATTGGCAAGGAAAGAGAAACCTCAAGAAACCGTGGAAGAAAATAGGGAAAACAAAATATTGTACATGGAATCGAATGCATTCCATAGATACTCATACAATTCCAACCATAGATGATGCCACGGTTGTTCCTACCAATCCAAAACAACAAAAAAAAACAAAATAATTCATTAGAGGGGCCCTTAATTTCAGCAACATTTGATGAACAAGCACCCCATGGAACTAGTTAAGAAGTAAAACATAAGGGTTCCTCAAGGAATCTTTCAATTCCCACATAAAGTCAACCTTAGACTATGGGAACGATTGCCTTGTTGGCTTATGGTTATACAAGCGATGAAGTTAGGGAGCCTTTGAATGTAGGATATATGGTGGAAGAAGTAGATGTTATTGAGACCGTCCAAGAGAATATCCAATTTCCCACATACAACTGTCCGCAAGAGAATGAAATACAACAGGCTCCTATTGAAATGCCACAGTATCTTGGCGATGTTGTACATGGTACAGTTCCAACATCCTTACCTCCATTAGCAAGTAGATGCTGAAGAAATCCAGAATGTATACAGGTTGATGAAAGTATCATTAGTTCACTTGAAGGTATGTTATCTAGATGCGCTATTACTTATCAAACTCGACAAATACTTGATATCTCTTTTTATTCTAAATGTGATGGGGATAAGTGTAGATTATTTTTTATCATTGTTAAAATCTAGGTCTATGACTGTTGTTAGAAGAAAATTAAGGATAAAGATGACCCAAAATTATGAACCAAGTTCTCATATTGTTAAAAGTTTAATAGATGCATTTAGTAAAATTGGAAAGAAACATCGTTTAAATGATGGAAATGCGGATCTCTGTGTGTTGGAACAATCAATTGTGAACAAAAACAATAGGGCCCTTTTTTTCTTAATCCTACATCCAAAATTAATAATTTGAATGTCAAAACGCTTTGTAGGTGTTGAATTATAAGAGAACAACTTGAAATTGATCAAACATATGTCTGGGCCTTCATTAGTAGGTTTCCATGCATTGATATGAATCTCATTGATGTGGTAAAGGGACTAGTGCAATATTTTTGGAATGACATCACTAGACCTTCTTCCAAACGAAAAGATGTATTAAAATTGAGAAGGGGTTTAAGGGTTGTGATCCCCACATTAAACAATTTCTTGACATGATACAAATAGAATTACATGAGAGATTTAGGCATGAACATTATGAACTTAACTTGGGATAAATATCTTTCAAAAAATGCAAACCATGGTATGTTAAAATAAACACAATTCATAGCACATGTTCTTGTCGATACCACTTTAAGTATGGTTACTATTATGACACAAACACACATTTTTTGTATATTGCATAACACTCTTGTGCAGGAATGCTGAGCTACATAGCTACTGATGTCATCTAAAGACTTTATTCATAGCATTTTGTGTAGAAGGCCAGAAGGTTGCAAATTTTATAAAAAATATTGCATAGATGGGACATGCCCAGGGTGTGGTGGAACATAATTATTGGAAAAATGCATACATGTGACCGATGAGCATGAACTTGGGAGGAAGGGGGTGAAATTGCAATAATTTAAATATGTCATGTACAATATTGATGGAGGGAATGAAAGAAAAGAAAATACAATCGGTCACTTCTCAGGTTAGTAATGAGATTTGAATAGAATTTTTTTCTTCAGATTGCAATTTCATATGTAACAATCCATTGATATATGTATTTATTGTTGATATACTAGGTACAGGTTTGTGACTTCATGGAGGGATTGCTTGAAAATACACAATAGTATGTAAAGCATGTACATGTGGCTCATTGGAAATATGAGCAGTTTAGAACTTTCAGGGATACATTTCTTATTGGGACTATATGATCAATGGTTGATTTTGTGGAAAACTACACTCTTCAATCACAAAATGATATTTCAAGTCAATATTATCACTCAAACCAAGTCATCATAATGGTCCAATATATCACCTATAGACATGGGGAAGATAGTACTGAAGACAACAAGGTTATATTGAAGGAGTATGACTTATACATAAGTGATGGAATATGCCACGACTTGGATTTTGTACAACACAACTTTCAATTGTTCTAAAATCACTTGAAGGATAACAGTAAATAGATGGAACAACATTGGATTGGGTTTGATGGTTGTGTGGGGAAATGTAAGGATAAAACCTTACATGTTTCAAATACGTGTTTAATAAATATATTTTGATAAAATGAATTGATTATATGAATACATAGTCTGTCAACATATATAGTACATAATAGTGAAGAGTTATGACTCTTCTCATTCTGTTGTTGCATTTAGCATATACAATATTAATTAATTAATTAATTAATATAATTGATTATTTTATTTACATATTATTCTATTTGGTATGTTACAAGTCATCCCTCCTTGGAATGTTTCATCCTCGAAGTATTGTTATGACTATATTTCATGCATTTCTTAGGGTCTTCATAAGGATCATTTGATTTTTTTTCTACTTTTGATATTTGTACAATGAGTCTTGTATTCTACAATTTCCATGATTGCGGCATTGATATGGTACTCGAAATTTTTTCCTCTTCTAAATATTTTTTTCGATATTTACATAATGAAGTTGTGTGACCTATTGATTCTAGATATTTTGGCATGTCTAGGTATGCCATGAATCTTTATTAGACATATGGTTTCTTCAATGATGAACGATGTATCTTCTGGGTTTTCTTCTTTTTCGTCATCGTGATTAGGAACACTTCCACTTCCTTTATTTCCATGATGATACTCCTCTACCTTTTTTTCTTTTTTACAATTGCTACTAGTACCATCTCTATATTAATCATTATAATGTTGTATATATTCATCCTCCTTACAATCATTATCTACATCATGTTTCTTCATGTCTAGCACATCTATCTCTTTATTTTTGTTATTTTTATTCTCAACTTGTACTTCTTGAGGGTCATTAATATGTTGAACTATATGTTTGTTTTCATTATTGTCATTCACAACAACCTCTTTTGTAGTTTCATTTTGGTCTTCCACATTTTGATCTTCATGCATGTCCTTTTTATCTTTCTTTTCTTCGTCATTGCTATCCTCTCCCTGATTGTGTCCTTATTTATGCTTTGGATCCCTGGAATAGCTTTCGATTTGTCCTTGTTCTGGAGTTTTTCTATCCATTTTAACGATTTTGTAACTGTGTGGACTGGACCATTCATGCGATTCATTTTTTGTTCCTTGAATGAAGCTGCAACAAATTTATGGTATATGTGTATGTTTATGGCTAGGTATTACTTTTTGCATCTTGTATTTCGAACAATGGTTCATTTATGGAATATGTGTATGTTTATGTCTAGGAATTGTTTTTTTCATCTTGTATTTTGAACTGAGGTTCTTGTCATTTCTTACATATGATTCCCCAAACCTTATGTGAGGGGGTATATAAGGTATCATGGTATGTGATTTTTGTACTTTTTCTGTCGTGGATGCAAAATTAGTTTCCAGCTCTTCCTTCCTTCAAAATTAAGGGGTCATAATCGCTTCTTCTGTTGTAGGTGTAGTAGCAGTTTCCTTCTCTTCTTTCCTTGAAAATTCAAGGGTCATACTCACTTCTTCTTTCGTAGGTGTAGTAGCAGTTTCATGCTATTCTTCATTTGAGAATTCGGGGGTCGTAATTTCTTCTTCTATCATAGGCATAGTAGCAATTTCATTCTCTTCTTTATTTACAAATTTAGGGGTCGTAATCACTTCTTCTGTTGTAGGTGCAGTAGTAATTTGTTGCTCTTCTTTACTTGAGAATTCATAGACCGTAACCACTTCTTCTTCATAGGTTTCTTCATCCTTTTCTCTCAACATTGGCTCAGTTTGAGTAGTAAACTCTTTGGGGTCTGATCTTTCTACAAGTTATTCCTTTCTTTTTTTCTTGGCTATTTCTTATTTTATTTCTAATACGATCATTTTCAATTTTGTGTACGTTTCTACTTCCTTAAGGAAACTCTTTTCAATTTTTTCGAGTTTAGATTCAATAATCCTTCTCGGCTTCTGTCCATACATGATTTCATTGAACGTTAGAAACATATTGATTCTAGTTTGTGAAAATTTTCAAGAAGATTTTGTATTTTTTTCTCACTTTCGATATTTGTACAATGAATCTTGTATGCTTCAATTTCCATGATTGTGGCACTGATATGGTACTCGAAAAAGTTTCCTCTTTTGAAGCTTTTTTTTTATATTTACATAATGAAGTTGTGTCGACCTATTGATCCCATATATTTTGGCATGTATGGGTATGCCATGACTCTTTATTTCACAAATGGTTTCTTCAGTGATGAATGATGGATCTTCTGGATTTTCTTATTGTTCGTCATCGTGATTAGGAACACTTCCACTTCCTTTATTTCCACGATGATACTTCTCGACCCTTTTGTATTTTTTACAATTGTTACTAGTATCATATTTATATTCATCATTATAATGTTGGATATCTTCATCCTCTTTACAATCAATATTGACATCACGTTTCTTCATGTCTGACACATCTATCTCTTTGTTTTTGTTATTGTTATTCTCAACTGGTACTTCTTCAGGGTCATTAAAATTTTTAATTGTATGTTTGTTTTCGTTATTTTCATTCACAACAACCTCTTTTGCATATTCATTTTGGTCTTCCATGTTCTTATCTTCATGCATGTCCTTTTTATCTTTCTTTTCTTCGTCATTGCTATCCTCTTCCTTATTGTGTCCTTGGTTATGGTTTGGAGCCCTGGAATAGATTTCGATTTGTCCTTGTTCTAGAGTTTTTGTATCCATTTTAACGATTTTGAAGTTGTGTAGACTGAACCATTCATGCGATTCATTTTTTGTTTATTGAATGAAAGTACAATAAATTTCTAGCATATGTGTATGTTTATGGCTAGGTATTACTTTTTGCATCTTGTATTTTGAATGGTTGTTCATTTATGGCATATGTGTATGTTTATGTCTAGGAATTGTTTTTTGTATCTTGTATTTCAAACCGTGTTTCTTATCCGTTCTTATGTATGATGCCCGAACCTTCTATGAGGGGTATGTAAGGTATCACGGTATGTGATTTTTGTACTTTTTCTATCATGGATGCAAAAGTAGTTCCAGCTCTTCCTTCCTTGAAAATTCAGGGGTTTATTTTTCGTACTTTTGTTGTCGTGGATGCAAAAGTAGTTTCTAGCTCTTCCTTCCTTGAAAATTTAGGGTTTGTAATCGCTTCTTCTATTGTAGGTGTAGTAGTAGTTTCCTTCTCTTATTTCTTTGAAAATTCAAGGGTCATAATCGCTTCTTCTTCATAGGTGTAGTAGCATTTTCCTGCTCTTATTTATTTGAGAATTCACGGGTCGTAATCGCTTCTTCTATCATAGGTGTAGTAGCAGTTTCCTTCTTGTATTTCTTTAAAAATTTAGGGGTCGTAATTGCTTCTTATTTTGTAGGTGCAGTAGTAATTTCTTTCTCTTCTTTACTTGAGACTTCAGAGACTGTAACTGCTTCTTCTTCATAGGTTTCTTTATCCTTTTCTCTCAACATTGGCTCAGTTTGAGCAGTAAACTCTTCAGGGTATGATCTAATTGCTAAAAGTTCTTCCTTTCTTTTTTTCTTGGCTATTTCTTCTTTTATTTCCAATACGATCATTTTCAATTTTGTGTACATTTCCTCTTCCTTAAGGCATCTCTTTTCAATTTATTCGAGTTTATATTCAATAATCCTTCTCGATTTCTTGCCATACATGATTTCATTGAATGTTGGAAACATATTGATTCTAGTTTGTGAAATTTTTCAAAAATATTTTGTATTTTTTCCCCACTTTCGATATTTGTACAATTAGTCTTGTATGCTATAATTTCCATGATTGGGGCATTGATATGGTACTCGAAAAAGTTACCTCTTCTGAATCTTTGTTTTTATATTTACATAATGAAGTTGCGTCGACCTATTGATCCCATATATTTTGGCATGTATGGGTATGCCATTACTCTTTATTTGACATATGGTTTCTTCAATGATGAACGATGGATCTTATTGGTTTTCTTCTTTTTCGTCATCGTGATTAGGAACACTTCCACTTCCTTTATTTCCATGATGATACTCCTATACCTTTTTTTCCTTTTTACAATTGTTACTACTACCATATTTATATTCATCATTATAATGTTGGATATCTTCATCCTCTTTAAAATCATTATCAACATAATGTTTCTTCATGTCTGGCACATATATATCTTTGTTTTTATAATTGTTATTCTCAAATAGTACTTCTTCAGGTTCATTAATATGTTTAATTGTATGTTTGTTTTCGTTATTGTCATTCACAACAACCTCTTTTGCAGGTTCATTTTGGTCTTCCACGTTCCGATCTTCATGCATGCTATTTTATCTTTATTTTCTTCATAATTTCTATCCTCTTCCTTATCACGTCCTTGGTTATGGTTTGGATCCCTGGAATAGCTTTCGATTTGTCCTTGTTCTTGAGTTTTTCTATCCATTTTAATGATTTTTTAGTTGTGTAGACTGAACCATTCATGTGATTCATTTTTTGTTCCTTGAATGAAACTGTAACAAATTTATGGCATATGTGTATGTTTATGGCTAGGTATTTCTTTTTGCATCTTGTATTTCGAATGGTGGTTCATTTCTGGCATATGTGCATGTTTATGTCTAGGAATTATTTTTTGCATCTTGTATTCCGAACCTAGGTTCCTATCCTTTCTTACGTATGATGCCTTGAACCTTTTGTGAGGGGGTATGTAAGGTATCATGGTATGTGATTTTTGTATTTTTTCTTTCGTGCATGCAAAAGTAGTTTCCAACTCTTCCTTCCTTGAAAATTCAAGGGTTGATTTTTGTACTTTTGCTGTTGTGGATGCAAAACTAGTTTCTAGCTCTTCCCTCCTTGAAAATTTAGGGGTCGTAATCGCTTCTTCTGTTGTAGGTGTAGTAGAAGTTTCTTTCTCTTCTTTCCTTGAAAATTCAAGGGTCAAATCGCTTCTTATTTCATAGGTGTAGTAGCCATTTCCTACTCTTCTTTATTTGAGAATTCATGGGTCATAATCGCTTTTTCTATCATAGGTGTAGTAGCAGTTTGCTTATATTATTTATCTGAAAAATTTAGGGGTCGTAATCATTTCTTCTGTTGTAGGTGCAGTAGTAATTTCTTGCTCTTCTTTACTTGAGACTTTGGAGACCATAACCGCTTCTTGTTCATATGTTTCTTCATCCTTTTCTCTCAACATTGGCTCAAGTTGAGCAATAAACTCTTCAAGGTCTGATATTGCTACAAGTTCTTCCTTTATTTTTTTCCTAGCTATTTCTTCTTTTATTTCCAATACGATCATTTTCAATTTTGTGTACATTTCCTTTTCCTTAATGCATCTCTTTTCAATTTCTTCGAGTTTAGATTCAATAATCCTTCTCAACTTCTGGCCATACATGATTTCAATGAATGTTGGAAACATATTGATTATGGTTTGTGAAAATTTTCAAGAATATTTTTTTCCTTCTTTCGATATTTGTACAATGTTTGTTGTATGCTACAATTTCCATGGTTGTGGCATTGATATGGTACTCAAAAAATTTACCTCTTCTGAATATTTGTTTTGATGTTTACATATTGAAGTTGTGTCGACCTTTTGATCCCAGATATTTTGGCATGTATGGGTATTCCATGACTCTTTATTTGACATATGGTTTCTTCAGTGATGAATGATGGATCTTCTAGGTTTTCTTCTTTTTCATCATCATGCTTAGGAACACTTCCACTTCCTTTATTTCCATGATGATACTCCTCTACCTTTTTTTCTTTTTTTTCTTTTCTTCTTTTATTTCCATGAATCGTTATTCTTTTCTTCTTTAACCTTTTTTTTACTTTGTTTTTCTTTACTTTTTACTTTTCTAAACCACATATGGTTTTCTTTAAAACTGTGTCTTATTTTACACTTTTTCTTTTCCTTTTTATTTTTTTCCTTTTTCGTCTTCTCTCCTCTCTCCTAGGAGCTTCCTTGAACACAGGTTAATGGTAAAATTGCTTTGATATCACTTGTAAGGATAAAACCTTACATGTTGGAAATATGAGTTTAATAAATATATTTTGATAAAATGAATTGATGATATGAATACATAGTCTCTCAGCATATATAGTACATAATAGTGAAGAGTTACGAGTCTTCTCATGCTGTCGTTGCATTTAGTATATAAAATTTTAATTAACTAATTACTTAATCTTATTTATTATTTTATTTACATATTATTCTATTTGGTATGTTATAGGAAATTAAAAAATTCATGTGTCTTCCAATGGTTGTGTATGCTCCAAGAAAGGAACAAGGTTCCACATATTTGGAACTATTTTGAAACTGAACACAGAAAATATGAACATGATGGAGCAAGTGCATGCATCAATACCACATTACATAGTCAAGAAATGAAGTTCACAATTGTATCACTCATTTGAGATGAAAATACCATTGTTGAATGGTGTTCTTTCGTCATGGGGATGGAGAAATAAGGAAATAAGACTAGTCAACTAGGAAAGCAAATGTACATATATATTTTTGGGAGGTGGTTGATGTAGATTGATCACAATTATATGAGTATAAGACAGTCCAGTGAACTTGTGCATTTCACTCAATTAGAACAATAGACAATGCTATAGTTGATATGTGGACAAGGAAACTCTCTTGTTTTTGTTCTCCATGTAGTTTTGGTGATTGTGACAATTGTGAATCCACGGATTGGGTTGACAGTCAAGATCATGTATCACTCCACATTGGTTAACATATAGATATAGAATTATCCCAGTTGGAGGAGGACCAATCAAGTATTTCACCAGACTATGACCACATATAAGATCTCATACAACCAGGTTTGATTAATACATTTATATTTTTAAATGTTTGACAACTAGTTGTATTTATTTAGTTAACTCCGATGTTGGCACTTTATTTTTTGTAGTGCAGATATACACAGTGGTTTCACTGAGAGGAAATCAATGGGGCACTGACTATTGGTTGACACATTCCTTGGATGGGAACTAGACCCTCAATGTCTCATTAAGGGACTCTGAGGAAATTATTTTATGATTGAATTGATGGTTATTAAAGGAGAATATTTGACACAATTTTCCCACACAAAAAGAATAAAAAAGGTTACATATTTGAATATTGTAGACCTGTTCAAATTGTATACCATTATACAAACTTAGTTATTGGCATAAACCTTCACCTTCTAACATTTCCAAGGAAGAACTCATCAAAGGTATGATAATTTTTTCCTTACTCCGAGCACGAGAGGTTAAAGGATACGATTTTCATTAGAGGTGATCCCGATGGCCTAATCGAATGACCATGGGTAGGTAATCAGGTATGTGGTATGCATGTTTTATTGATTATTGACATTAATATTTTGGTAATTGTAGTTGTACATTGGCAGCTTTATAGATTTATAAATTGCATAGGCTTTGTCATGGATTTTGACATGTTCAAGATTAAACTTATCTATCACAATGCCAGTTGCACCAAATGTTTAATTTTTCATGTCATTAATGTACTTTTCATTTCACCTAAACCCTTGTTTGTATTCTTAATTCTAGAAACCTTAGTTTGTAGTTTAAACCCTAGCCTAAATTATAATGTACATCTAAAATTCAAATCATTTTCATTGTACATATATATTCATGTGCATCCATTTGAATCCAAACCATTATGCACAAGTATGCGTAAGACTCCAAAAAAATTCATTCTACAACAAATAATTACTTATCAAAATCCTTTCCTATATTAGGATCCTTTTTGTAAATATCACCTTGTGCCCTCTCCTCTAGGATCTAGCCCTTGCCTCTACCTTGAAATTTAAAGTTGGTCCTCGAAGGACATTAGTCAACACCTAAGTTTTCATGAAAATTCCTAATGAAAGTGTTAAAATAAGGTATAAAAAGCTTCCCATGCTTAATAGGTGGTTTTGCTTGAGTGAATGGAACATTTTTTATAAGGTCATGATAGAAAAGATCAACTTTAAGCATTTAAACCTAGATCCATGAGCCTAGAATAGAAACCCTAGAGCCATGCCTATAAACCCTAGTTTGTAGCCTAAATCCTAGTTTATGTTCTAAACCCTAGAAAACTTAGTTTGTAGCATAAATCCTAGTTTGTATTCTAAACACTAGAAATTCTAGTTTGAGTAATATAATATCAATTATTCAGACATTTAAAAATTTTCAATGTCATCATTGGCGTTGTATAATCCCTAACTTGTGCTTGTAAACCCTATTTTGTATCTAAACTGTATATTGTAGACTAAGTCCTAGTTTGCAATGTAAACCTTAGTTTGTAGGCTAGGCCCTAGCTTGTAGAATCCCTAGGTTGACCAATCACTTTAATTTCAAACGAAATGTCCCCATTTAGTGATAAATAGTATCAAGCATTCACACATTTACAAATTTGCAATGTCATCATTTCCCTTGTGGAAGCCCTATCTTGTGCTTGTAAATCCTATCTTGTATGTAAACCCTAGGTTGTAGTCTAACTCCTACTTTGCAATGTAAACCTTAGTTTGTAGGCTAGACCCTATTTTGTAGAATCCCTAGGTCAACCAACCGCTTTACTATCAAATGCAATGCCCCCATCGAGCAATATATAGTATCAATCTTTCACACGTTTACAACTTTGCAATTTCATAATTGGCCTTATATAAGCCCTAGTTTGTGCCTATAAACCCTAGATTGTAGACTAACTCCTAGTATGCAATGTAAACCTTATTTTGTAGGCTAAGCTCTACTTTGTATAAGCCATAGGTTGACCAATCACTTTAATGTCAAATGCAATGTCCCCATTGATCGATATATAGTATCAAGCATTCACACCTTTACAACTTTACAATGTCATCATTGGCCTTGTAGAATCCCTAGCTTGTGCTTGTAAAGCCTATCTTGTATATAAACCCTAGCTTGTAGAACAACTCCTAGTTTGCAATTGTTGGTATGATTTATTTTCGACCCATATTCAGATCCCTTGTTCGTTAACAAATCCCAAGATATCACCCTGACAGAGCAAAACTCTGTCGGCAACACCTACGATGAAGATAAAGTCTCACCCGAGATATCTTATGGGGACTGCCAAAACTATGTTTCTGCAATTATGTGGGGGAATTTACTTATCATAGAACCATCATATCACTCAACCGAAACCATGAAATAGACTTTTGTTTCATGCATTCACTCAAGACGATAGCCTATCGATCTGTCGACATATATAACAACATGTAACATAAAGCATTGCTACACATTAACTAATATTCCATACAATCATATCACATTTGTGACCTATATAGATAAACTCATTCACAACAGATCTTCTTGACACATTTAGATCAACTCATTCACAATAGATATGCATTGGACATAAACACAAATATTAAATACACATAGAGACAAGGTTTAACGTGGAAACCCATTCGAGAGAAACCACAAAGGTGCTCTTCATATGGCATGATAAATGGATTAGCACCTTTGGTCTATGCACTTAGCTTGCAGACTCTTCTTTAGATCTTCTTTACAATTCATGTATTCTTTTCTCGTCTCATACCCTCTAGTTTAGGTCTTTTTCTCTCTTTCTGTATATCTTCTCTATCTCTTGGTTTTTGTCCTATTCTTCCTCTGTAAATATGTGATAGGTTTGATTCGTACACAGCTTGAATCGATGCTTTTATGATTTTAAAATTCTTGATTTAACATCGAATGACTCTCAAATATTAGTCAACATGTTGTCTTTCTAATTTAAACCATCCCATTACATCTAAAAATAAGAACTATCAACCCAATTTATAATCTTGCTTTATTCCCAAAAGAAAACTCTTAGTGTAACTAACTCTTTATAGAAAATAAGTCGAACTCCTATTTTCAACTTGCTTTTCTCCTCTTTCACTGTTGCTTTTTCTGTCACGAACTTTGCTCTCCTTGCGACCAGAATATTCATCTTTTCCTAGGCCCAACAACCCCCCAACACTCACCTGTGGCTCGTCCCGAGCCACAATAGTTTGAAATATCGATTAGTGCGATCTTGCTCTGAAAATATTGAAATATTTTAATGACCTATTATGTTTCTTGTCGCACCTCTTCCTGTATTGTCTTCATTTGTTCCAAAAGTTCGGATCTAATTTGTTCCAAAGTGGTCAGTCTCGTTGAACCCAAATCTTTTCACACCTTCTCATGAACAGGTTGAATAATACCTAAAACCTTTTATGCTTCCGCATTTAGCTCTAAGATATAATATCTTCTTTTATGTTGTTGTGTCCGCAGTAATGCTACTTGCTGATGTAATCTCTTAAGGTCAGGATCCTTAATCATATTTTCCATGGTGGGAAGCTTCTTTAGGTCATTCTTCATCTTATTAAAATCTTCTTCATTAGTATGTAGTTGCTCTGTAACTTGTTCTAGATCTGTTTCGTCGATCAAGGCTTCCCATGACTAATAAATCTAATCGACTTCTCTGGCAGAAAGTGCCTTTACCTCTTCAATCTTATGCGAAGCCTCAGTTGTTGCATTCCTTTGCTCTTCCAGTACCTCTAGAGGTGTACTGCGAGTCATCTTTGATTCCAACTCTGTGACTCATTTACGGATGTTCTCAGCTACCTCACCTATTTGAAATATTTTTTCTTCCGAGAACATCTTTGATGTGATGCCCTCATCCATGAAGTTTCTACAAGTGAATGTAACAACCACATCCATTCGTTGCATGTACTCCTGCCAGGTTTTTGATTTATGTTATGTCTACTTGACTATATGCTTCATCGACAAAATATTTTTCTTTGATGTATTAAGCTGTCCATATATATATGGTGTTCTCTTGTTTTCATCTATTCGAATACAACATGTTGAATGGTATGGAGTTGATACATTGGTATTGCAAAAAAATCAAAAGTAACATTACCAATATCCTTGATCACCCCGTTGAGCATTGAAATTCCTAAGTGATCAATTACTTGACCAACTACTTGAATCTTTGTTTGTGGGCTCGTCGACGATGTCTCGACAGGTTTCTCTTCAAATGGGCCAGCTTGGTCCTACGACACAATCGAATATGGTGCTTGGTCGACTTCTATTCTAACTTCCTTTACTGCAGTACAAAGCATCTACAATAAATCTATAATGTTTCTTACCAGTTCAGTGTGTCGTTCATCCATCTTTTTGCAACTTTGATTTGATACTTCCTCCATTCTATCTGATATG
Organism: Pseudotsuga menziesii; assembly: GCA_001517045.1. Classification (NCBI taxonomy): domain Eukaryota; kingdom Viridiplantae; phylum Streptophyta; class Pinopsida; order Pinales; family Pinaceae; genus Pseudotsuga; species Pseudotsuga menziesii. The sequence goes on from LPNX011146907.1 coordinate 44,469, forward strand.
AGGTTATAATCATTATTTGTAAGACCGACAACTCCAAATGATTTGTCCGCCTTCCTTTTCTTGCAACTCTTCTTAGACTTGTTTCTTGTATCCCCCAACTTCGGGTTTGTCAGGGCTTAAGTGGATTCATTTTTACTATCATAGGGAGAGCTATCTTAAACTGATGGATCTCCTCCCTAATTTCCATTATGCTTCTCTCGTGGGTCATCCTGTCATGACTCAATTCTGCAAAGATTTGGTCCTCTGTGATAAGTAATCTCCATTATTCATCCCAATCATGAATAATCGTGTCAATCTATTCAACATATAGTTGAAACTCCGTAGCTACCCACTGGTGTTGCGGGTATTGTAGATGATGTAAAAATATGTGATGGGTCCCGACTGAAAATATTATAATATTGCGAAACCGTTTGATGATTTCCTCTGTTATTATTGCTTATTTCTTACTAAAATGCTTGAGTGCCTCTCCTTATAATAAAAACTCAATATTGTTATATTTTTGCCTTTGTGGGTTCTCCTTATCGAACCAAAGATGATGGTATATGGCTTCTTTGCATGGTACCGAGACATCTACCCCTTGGGAGTTCCGTGGTTCTGCCCATGCAACAAATGCAATTAAAATCAACAACCATGAATAATTAAAGGGGCTATATTTGTCTTATGAATCTGCCTAGTAAATTGTTCAGTAAATAGGTCGACTACTTCATTTGGACGCCCGTTGTGCACTATTTTGCCGCAACAATTTTCCTGCGGTGCATTGGTTCGGTCACATATTTCTTAAAATATTGCTGGACAAGACCTTAACAACGAATCGAACGACAATCTCATTTATAGAGGCAATGGAAAATCCTATCTTATCTCTTGTTTAATCATACTTCTGCTTCATTATGTTGGTCAAATTTTTTGCAAGATGGTTATAATGTCCATTGTCAATCGAAATCCTTTGGGTATTGCTAGCGTTACTAACCGATACTTGGAATTCTTTCTAATAGTAACCTTAGGTGCCTCTTATGGCCTTAGTGGGACATAATCAAGAAAAATAGATGCCAACCCAGATCCTGTTACTTCATCTTCAGGCGGAGGTGTCTGTTGAGAATATTGTTGTCATTGATGTCAAAGGAGTTCACGAATGACAAAGGAATAACTAATAGATATGGTAGCAGGAGGGGTTCAGTAATGACAAAGGAATAACAAAGGATATGTTGTCAAGACAAACTCAGTGAAAGACAAAGGTAGTGATGACATGACATGGATGTTGATATGGAAGATATGATGGCATGGAATGAAGTTGAAATCATTGTTGCATTATGAGATCATTCTAGAGAAATATGGCAAATTGGTGAAAATCAGGAAATTGACTAAGTATGGAATAAGAGGGTCGAAGAGAATGCCCGCCATAATCAATGGGTTGACTAAAATGCATGCACCATGGTACCAGGATATAGCTTGTTATAATAGATACCTAGTCATGATTTTAGTTTGATTCCATCACTTATGATGAGGAATTTCTAGGTCTTGCAAAACAGGGGTTTGCGCCAGAGCAAGCAAAAATGGCTAAGTAGCCTAAAAAAGATGCCCACCCTAAATTATGGGTTAGATTAAATGCCTACAGCACATAGGAATCTTGTATACTGGTGTTTTTTTTTCCTGACCATGTTTTCAGATTGTCTTAGAAGATTATGAAGGAAAACATTATGGACTTTCCAAAACAGTGTTTTAGGAAGATTGAATCAAATTAAGAAATTTGGTTAAGTCTTAGAAAAGGAGATTGAGAAGCCATTTTGAAATGCCTTCCAGAGGCTGTATGTTTGTCAGTAATATTTAAAGGTGATATGGTCTTGTTCACTATTGAAATGGATTTCTAGCCTTACTCTTTGTTTTCCTTATGATGATCAGATAATGAAAATATCAGTCTGCCACAATGAAGAAAATGTACTTTAGGTACTAAAGATAGAAATTTGACTAAGTGTCAAATTCACAGGGTTGAAAGAGGAATTTGGAGTCCACCGTTGATCGAGGTGGATCGATATCTAATGGTCTTAAACGATTCCACTAATTCAACTAGCAGGGGAGTTAACAACAGAGGCCTGACACAAAATCCAATGGTTAGGATTGCATTCGCAAGTAAATCTATGGTGGGGAATGATTTCGGCACAAAGAAAAGGGAAGATCAACAAATCCGCATTTGATTATATATAAAAAACTAGGATTTAATCCGTGAGGAAATATACGTTGGTGAATGATTTGAGCACAAAGAAAAGTGAGGATAAACAATCCACATTATATTGTAGATCGATGGCTAGGAGTGAACCCACAAAGAAATCAATGACTTAAAAGAAAAGCGAAAGGAGGAAAGTGGAAGATAAGGTCTAGAATAATATGGGTTTTCGCTACCTGAAATCCAAAAGATCGAAGGTTAGGAAGACATCCGCAAAATATCGACGGTGCGAAAAGGAGTCATCCAGCAAAATGCAGAAGGCAGAAAGCAGAAGGCAGAGAATTGTGAAAACAACATTTGAGTTTTTGAGAACCCTCATTCTGCAACCCGCGATCTGGAAGATCAACGGTTATGAAGAAGTCCATAGGGGATCAACGGTGTGGAACGATTGGTTGAGAAATATTAGTGTGAAAAGTAGAAATGCCATTTTGGAAAAGTCACAAACCCACATTTCCCTATCTGCATCTTATCTAAGATCAAAGGTCACAAAGAATCTCGTAGGAGATAAACGGCGCAAAACGATTGGTGCAAAAATATTAGTGCGGAAATAAAAAATGACATTTTGGAAAAGTCACAAACCCACATTCCACTATTTGCATCTTATCTCAGATCAACGGTCATGGAAGATCCCTCAGGAGATCAACGGTGCAAAACATTTGATGCAAAAATACAACTGCAGAAATTGAGAAAAGAAAATTTGAGAAATGTCACAGATCCACAATCCGTATTCCGCATCCTATCTTAGATCTACAGTCAGGAAGAAGTCCGATATAAAATCAACGGCTCGGGTTAATTGTGGAAATAGAGATTGTGGAAGAACACGACTGCAATATAAAACCATAAATTGATTAACATGAGCTTAGGGGATGCCGCAGGAGGCTAGGATTAAGTCCACAGGGGTCTAGGAATGCCCAGAAGGGGATAAAGATGCCCGCAGAAGGTAATCTCCTGTGAGGTATCCCACAGGGAGCCTGCAGAGGAGGAAAAGAATCCCGAAGGACTGAAGATAAAGTATTCCCATTGATGGAGGAGATAAATCCCACATGCATTCTTTGATGAATCCTGTGATTAGAGAAGAAGGGAGCTCGCAGATTGGGAATGATAAAGAAGCTTTTAATTAATTATTTAATTTAAGAATAATTAATAAAAGATTGTTGAAAAGGTGTGACTATCATATTTCAAAGGGCATGATTGTGAAATGGCATGTTTCTAGAATAAAGAGATGCATCCACAGGAAATGTGAAGGTACTTATACACAGAGGGACGAGAGAGAGAAATTGTCTTTGGGGTCCAGATCATAGAAACAGAAGCAAAGACCAATGAGTGTGACAAATATTGAAGGGTAAATAAATATAGAAGAATACTAAAAACATATTAGGGTGGCAGAGTGGCGCTAGGGCAGGAAACAGGTCTGCAGGGGGTTGTAGCCTCGTAGCATAAGCTGGTGAATAGGGGTAGTAGCATCCTGTTAGTTGCAGTTGAAAAAATAGGGGGTTGTATCCTCCTTCCAATAGAAGATGGTAAATAGGGTGTAGTAGCATCCTATCAGTTGAAACTAACAAAATAGGGGGTTGTCGCCTCCTTCCAACATAAGCTGGTAAATAGGTTGTAGTAGCATCATGTCAGTTGTAGCTAACAAAATAGGTGGTTGTATCCTCCTTCCAGTTGTTTAGGGTAAATAGGGTGTAATATCATCCTTGTCTATAGTATAATATGCGACTATTTGTAAATAACAATTTTGTAGTAATAGGAAGTATTGGTGGTTTACCCAATTGGGTTCCATGATAAAAATATGTGTTTTGTGTATATTGTTTGATTATATGTTTTGATTAAAGTTTAATAAGTGGTTAAAATGGTAAATATTTAACAATACTGATTCATCCCCCCCGCCCCCCCCCCTCTCAGTATTGACCAATATTCCAACAATTGGTATTAGAGTAGGTTCCTTCACCACAGTTTAACCACTGGAAGGAGATCCTATTAATAACCACTATGGATCAACAAGAAGGGATGGATTCCAACAGATCTCCAACACTTAATAAAGGAGAATATGTAGTATGGAGAAAAAGAATGAATGCATACTTATAGTCATTAGGATGTGGTGTCTGGAATGCAGTTATCTCTGATTACATCCTACCAAAAAGATTAAGGACTACATCTTAGAAAGAGTCCAAGAAAAATAACTCAAGGGAAATGGAGGCCATACTTGATGGATTACCTCAACCCATCAAATAGAATATAGGACAATGTATCTTAGCAAAGGAACTCTGGGTCAAATTAGAAAAACTTTACTCAGTTGAACAAAGAGCAGAAGTAAGACTTGCTATTCTCGAGGATGATAACGAAGATTAAGAGATAAGTGAAGATGAAGAAAATCCATTCAAGGGGATGGTAGATTCAAAATGTGATTCAGATATGGAAGGAGAGGTGGACCTAAAGGCATAACTCATAAGCACTCTTGAATAATTGAGAAAGAGCAGGATGAAGGACAATTCTTTGAAAGAAAAATGATCAAAGTATCAAGGAGAGAAGAAGTTTAAGAAAAAGAAGAAGAATTTATATTCCAAAGAAGATAATGAAGATGAAAGTAAAGATACAAAAATCCTATTTATAGGGACAACAAATTTAGATGAAGAATCAGAAGTGGACATAGAAGCTCAATACATGGTTGTTGTTGATGAAATTGAAAAATGTAGGAAAAGGAACAAAGTTTTGAAAGAGAAACTGTCAAATTAGCAAGAAGAAACAAATCAAATTATGAGACTTGAAGAACCAGCTTCAAGAGGCCAAGAAGACTGAAGAGGATCTAGTAGTTCTGCTGAAGGAGAGAATCCAAGATTTTGAAAAAATTGAAAAGAGAGATTATTCAACTTAGAAAAGGCATTGATGAAAAATATATCAAGTCAAAGTTTGAGAACAAATAAAGGATCTTAGATGATATCTTAAGTATCCAAATACCATCAAATGATAAAACTGGTCTAGGATATGACAAAGTAAAGAAGCCAGAATGTGCCTCATTCACAAAACAAGGAAGAAATAAAAGAGGTTGTGTTGCTACACTAGTGAGTCCATTTATGATTTAGGAAATTCAGAAGTCTGCTCCCTCCTCCCATAATACATACAAAACTAGCATGATACCAAAAGGTCCAATGAAAAGTAGAGTCTAACATATCTTTCTTGGTCATTTCTACGCATGTCATAATTTTGGACATATGGCGAAAGAATGTAAGCTAAGGAAGAATGCTTCAGTAGAAGGTCAAGAACAAAAGAAGGAATGGAAGAAGATGGAATACCAAAGATTCCTCAAACATAAAGGAATATTTTATGGATATTGTCACTACTGTCACAAGTTTGGTAACAAAGTTATTAAGTGCAAACCAAGAGGAAAGATCTAAGTAGAGAATCGAAAATCAAACAAGGTTAGTAAGCATGGTACCTCATGGAAAGATGTGGAGAAGAAAGGAAGACTCCAAAGATATAGAAGAAATAAATATTTCAAAAATCAGTGAGGTCTCCAAATATTAAGATGAGCATAATAGTGCCATAGATAAAAATGACATCCATTATGAGGAAACACAAGATGGAGATGTAAAAGAATACACCGATGAAGATGATGATGAAGGTGATGAAGAAGGATATAGCGATGATTGTGGGATTATTTTCTAAATATTTCTCATGGTTTAAATAGAACCATGAAAATAAAATTTGGAGGGATCATATACTCACGGGGAGTTAAAACTAGAAAATTCCAATTGGTATCTAATGTTGAAGTATGTTGAAAGCTATCTTCATCAAAGAAAATAGATTATCAAGGTTAAATGATAAGAATGGTGTATGGTNAAGTTACATAATAGAGTTAAAAAAAGGAACAATGTAATGCTGAGTGTAAACTTTGTCACAAAAATGTTGACAAAGGAGAGGAAGTATAGTGACAAAGGGGAGTCCATGGATATATCATTCAAGTTACGATTCAAGAACCTGTTGCAAGAAAGGAAATGTTAAGACAAATGATAATATATTGGTTAGTATCAAGTCCAATTAACAAAGGGGAGATATGATGATAGAGGAGTTGTTAGAAAGAATAAAGACAAGAAATCCTATATCAAAATAAGTACAACAATGGTATAACAAGTTATCCTTTGTCATTGTTGTCAAAGGGGGAGAATGTTTAGATGTTGCCATTAATGCCAAAGGAGGAGATTGTTGAGAATATAGTTTTCATTGATGTCAAAGGATTTCATGAATGAAAAAGGAATAACCAATAGATATGGTAGCAAGAGGAGTTTAGTAATGACAAAGGAATAACCAAGGATATGAAGACATGACAAACTCAGTGAAAGAAAAAGGTAGTGATGACATGACATGGATGTTGATAAGACAGATATGATGGAATGGCATGAAGTTAAATCATTGTTGCATTATGAGTTCATTCTGGAGAAATATGGAAAATTGGTGAAAATCAGGAAATTGACTAAGTATGGAATAAATAGTCAAACCTGGTCTAAGAGGGTCTAAGAGAATGCCCGCCATAATCAATGGGTTGAATAAAATGCTTGCAACATGGTAACAGAATATAGCTTCTAATAGTGGCTACCTAGTCATGATTTTAGTTTGATTCCATCATTTCTAATGAGGAAGTTCTAGGGCTGCCAAAACATGGGTTTGTTCCAAAGCAAGCAAAAATGGCTAAGTAGCCTTAGAAAGATACCTGCCTTAAATTATGGGTTAGATTAAATTCCTGCAGCACATGGGAGTCTTGTATACTGGTGTTTTGTCTACGTGACCATGTTTTTAGATTGTCTTAGAAGAATATGAAGGAAAAAGTTATGGACCTGCCAATACAGTGTTTTAGGCAGATTGCACTAAATTAAGAAATATGGCGGTCTTAGAAAAGGAGATTGAGAATCCATTTAGAAATTCCTTCCAGAGGTTGTAAGTTTGTCAGTAAGATTTACAGGTGATATGGTCTTGTTCACTGTTGAAATGGATTTCTAGCCTTACTCTTGGTTTTCCTTATGATGACGAGATAAGGAAAATATTAGTCTTCCAAAATGAAGAAAATGTATTTTAGGTACTAAAGATAGAGATTTGACTAAGTGTCAAATTCATAGGGTTGAAAGAGGCATTTGGAGTCCATCGTCGATTTGGGTTGATCAAGATCTAAAGGTCTTAAATGATTCCACTAATTCAACTAGCAAGGGAGTTAACAACATAGGCTCGACATGGAATTCAACTAGAAGGGGAGTTAACAACATAGGCCCGACACGGAATTCAACGGTTAGGATTGAATCCGCAAGGAAATATATGGTGGGGAATGATTACCACACAAAGAAAAGAGAAGATCCACAAATCCGAATTTGATCATAGATCAATGGTTAGGATTTAATCTGTGAGTAAATATATGGTGGTGAATGATTTTTGCACAAAGAAAAGTGAGGATCCGCAATCCACGTTAGATCGTAGATCGACAACTAGGAGTGAACCCATAAAGAAATCAATGACTCAGAAGAAAAGCGGAAGGAAAAAAGAGGAAGACAAGGTATAGAATAATATGGGTTTCCACTACCCGAAATCTAGAATATCGATGGTCACGAAGACATCCGCAAAAGATCGACGGTGTAGAAAGGGTCCACTAGCAGAATGCGGAAGGCAAAGAATTATGAAATCAACGTTTGATTTTTTGAGAACCCGCATTTCACAAGCTGCGATCTGGAAGATTAACAGTCACGAAGAACCCCGTAGGATATCAACAGTGTGGAACGATTGGTGCAGAAATATTAGTGCAGAAAGGTGAGATGACATTTTGGAATAGTCACAAACCTGCATTCCGCTATCCGCATCTTGTCTAAGATCAACGGTCACGAAGAAGGTCATAGGAGATCAACAGTGCAGAATGATTGGTGCGGAAAGCAGAAATGACATTTTGGAAAAGTCACAAATTGCATTCCACTATCTACATCTTATCTCTTATTAATATTCACGGAAGATCCCTTCAGAGATCAACGGTGCAAAACATTTGGTGCAGAAAGACAACTGCGGAAATCGAGAAAAGACATTTTGATAAAATGTCACAGATCCACAATTCACATTATGCATCATATCTTAGATCTACAGTCAGGAAGAAGTTCAATATAAAATCAACGACTCAGTTTAATTACAGAAATAGAGATTGCGAAAGAACACGACTAGAATATTAAGTTGTAAATCGATTGACATGAGCTTAGGGGATGCTCGCAGGAGGCTAGGGTTAAGTCCACAGGGGTCTAGGAATGCCCAGAAGGGGCTAAAGATGCCCGCAGAAGGTAATCTCACGCGAGGTAGCCCATCAGGATATCGTAGAGGACAAAAAAATCCCAAAGTCCTGAAGATAAAGTATTCTCATTGATGGAGGAGAGGAATCCCACAGGCATTGGTTTTATGAATCCCACGATCAGTGAAGAAGGGAGCTCACAGATCAGAAATGACCAAGAAGTTTTTAATTAATTATTTAATTAAAAATTGTTAATAACAGATTGTTGAAAAGGTGTGACTATCAGATTTGAAAGGGCATGATGGTGAAAGGGCATGTTTCCAGAATAAAGAGGTGCATCTGCAGGAAACGTGAAGGTACTTATACATAGAGGGTTGCGAGAGAAAAATTGTCTCTGGGGTCTAGAGCATAAAAATAGAAGTAGAGACCAGTGAGTGTGACAACGATTTAAGGGTAAAAAAATGTGGAAGATAATTAAAAACATATTAGGGTGGCATGGTGGCCCTAGGGTAGGAAACATGACTACAGGGGGTTGTAGCCTCCTTCTAGAAGAAGCTGGTAAATAGGGTGTAGTAGAATCCTATCAATTGCATCTGACAAAATAGGGGGTTGTATCTTCCTTCAAGGAGAAGCTGGTAAATAGGTTGTAGTAGCATCCTGTAAGTTGTAGCTGAAAAAACAGGGGGTTGTAGCCTCCTTCTAGCAAAAGCTGGTAAATAGGGTGTAGTAGCATCTCGTCAGTTGTAGCTGAAAAAATAGGTGGTTGTAGACTCCTTCTAGTAGTTTTTGGTAAATAGGGTGTAATTCCATTCTTGACTGTAGTAGCAGGAAAAACTATTTGTAAATAAAATTTTTGCATTAATAGGAAGCATTGGTGGTTTACCCAGTTGGGGTTCCATGATAAAAATATGTGTTTTGTGTATCTTATTGATTATATGTTTTGATTAAATTTTAATAAGTTGTTAAAATGGTAAAAATTTAACAATACTGATTCAACCCCCCCCTCAGTATTGACCAATATTCCAACAATTGGTATCAGAGCAGGTTCCTTCACCACAGTTTAATCACTAGAAGGAGATCCTATTAAAAACCACTATGGATCAACAAGAAGGGATGGATTCCAACATAGCTCTAACACTTAATGAGTGTATACTTACATTCATTAGGATGTGGTGTATGGAATGCAGTTATCTATGATTACATCCTACCAAAAAGAGTAAGGACTACATCTCAGAAAGAGTCCAAGAAAAATAACTCAAGGGAAATGGAGGCCATTCTTGATGGATTACCTCAAACCATCAAAGAGATTATAGGACAATGTATCTTAGCTAAGGAACTCTGGTTCAAATTAGAAAAACTTTACTCAGTTGAACAAAGAGCAGAAGTAAGACTTTCTATTTTCGAGGATGATAGTGAAGATGAATAAAATACATTCAAGGGGACAGTAGCTTCAGAAGATGATTCAAATATGGAAGGAGAGGTGGACCTAAAGGCATAACTCATAAGAACCCTTGAAGGATTGAGAAAGAGCAGGATGAAGAACAATTCTTTGAAAGAAAAATTATCAAAGTATCAAGGAGAACCAAATTTTAAGAAAAATAAGAAGAACTTCTATTCCAAAGAAGATAATGACGATGAAAAGATGCATAAATCCTAGTTATAGGGACAACAAATTCAGATGAAGAATCAGAAGTGGACATAGAAGCTCAATACATGGCTGATGTTGATGAAATTGAAAAATGTAGGAAATGGAACAAAGTTTTGAAAGAGAAGCTGTCAAAGTACCAATAAGAAACAAATCAAATTACCATGGATTTGAAGAACCAACTTCAAGAGGCCAAGACGACTGAATAGGATCTAGTAGTTTTGCTCAAGGAGAGAATCCAAGATTCTGAAAAAATTGAAAAAGAGATTATTCAACTTAGAAAATGGGTTGATGAAAAATATATCAAGTCAAAGCTTAGAACAGCTCAACGATCATAGATGATATCTTAAGTAGCCAAAGACCATCAAATGATAAAACTAGTCTAGGATATGACAAAGTAAAGAAGCCAGAATGTTCCTCCTTCACAAAACAAGGAAGAAATAAAAGAGGCTGTGTTGATGCACTAGAGAGTCCATTTATGAGTTAGGAAAGTCAGAAGTCTGCTCCCTCCTCCCATAATACATACAAAACTAGCATGATACCAAAAGGTCCAATGAAAAGTAGAGTCTAACATATCTTTCTTGGTCATTTCTATGCATGTCATAATTTTGGACATATGGTGAAAGAATGTAAGCTAAGGAAGAATGCTTCAATAGAAGGTCAAGAACAAAAGAAGGAATGGAAGAAGATGGAATACCAAATATTCCTCAAACATAAAGGAATTCTTTATGGATATTGTCACCACTGTCACAAGTTTGGTAACAAATTTATTAATTGCAAAACCAAGAGGAAAGATCTAAGTAGAGAATTGAAAAATCAAACAAGTTTAGTAAGCAGGGTACCTCATGGAAAGATGTGGAGAAGAAAGGAAGACTCCAAATATATAGAAGAAATAAAGATTTCAAAAATCAGTGAGGTCTCCAAATATTAAGATGAGCATAATAGTGCCATAGATAAAAAGGACATCCATTAAGAGGAAAAACAAGATGGAGATGTAAAAGAATACACAAATGAAGATGATGATGAAGGTGATGAAGAAGGATATAGTGATGATTGTGGGATTATTTTCTAAATATTTCTCATGATTTAAAGAGAACCATGAAAACAACATTCGGAGGGGTCATATACTAGGGGGAGTTAAAATAGAAAATTCCATTTGGAATCAAAACTTCAATTGGTTGACATTGATGTATGGTTGACATAGAGAAAGTGTAAAACCTATGGAGTAACATGAGAACAAAAAAATGTGTGTTTCATGAAGACCATGATGTCTGCAATCAAATAGAAGAAAAATATTTTATGTTCACTTAGAAGTTGAAGTCATGACACATAAAAATTGTTGACAATGGAAGAAAACTTGAGTCTGATCTGAAAAATAAAAAAATTCAGTCTATTGAAAAGTTCCAGGATGAGTAAAAATAACAGTGAATATTGTGAAGGAACAATTGGTATTTTAAATATATATATCCATTTAAGGAAGTTATTTCAAATTTGTCTCTCAAACTTGTAGCAAATCCTATTCTTATCTCACACCAAGTATTATGTGAAGACCTCTTAAGAAGAGAAAGTTACATAATACAGTAAAGAAAAAAGGAACAAAGTATTGTTGAGTATAAACTCTCTCACAAAAATCTTGACAGAGGAGAGGAAGTATAATGATAGGGGGAGTCCATGGATCTATCATTCAAGTTATCATTCAAGAACCTATTGCAAGAAAGGAAATGTTAAGACAAATGATAATACATTGGTTAGTATCAAGTCCAGTTAACAAATGGGAGATACGATGATAGGGGGAGTTGTCAGAAAGAATAAAGACAGGAAATCCTATATCAAAATAAGTACAACAATGGTATAACAGGTTATCCTTTGTCATTGTTTTCAAAGGGGGGGATGTTTAGATGTTTCCATCAATGCCAAAAGTGAGATTGTTGAGAATATAGTTGTCATTGATGTCAAATGAGTTCATGAATGACAAAGGAATAACCAATAGATATGGTAGCAGGAGGAGTTCAGTAATGGCAAAGGAATAACCAAGGATATGATGGCAGGAAAAACTCAACGAAAGACAAAGGTAGTGATGACATGACATGGATGTTGATATGGAATATATGATGGCAAGGCATGGCATGGAATGAAGTTGAAATCATTGTTGCATTATGAGATCATTCTGGATAATTATGGCAAATTGGTGAAAATCAGGAAATTGACTAAGTATGGAATAAATAGTCAAAACTGGTCTAAGAGGGCCTAAGATAATTCCCTCCATAATCAATGGGTTGACTAAAATTCTTGCACCATGGTACCAGGCTATAGCTTGTTATAGTGGCTACCTAGTCATGATTTCAGTTTGATTCCATCACTTCTGATGAGGAAGCTCTAGGTCTACGAAAATAGGGGTTTGTGCCAGAGCAAGAAAAAATGGTTATATAGCCTCAGAAAGATGCCTGCCCTAAATTATGGGTTAGAGTAAATTCCTGCAGCACATAGGGGTGTTTTATACTGGTGTGTTGTCTACCTGACCATGTTTTTAGATTGTCTTAGAAGAATATGAAGGAAAAAGTTATGCACCTGCCAAAATAGTGTTTTAGGCAGATTGAACCTAATTAAGAAATTTGGCTGTCTTAGAAAAGGGGATTGAGAAGCCATTTCAAAATTTCTTCCAAAGGATCTATGTTTGTCTGTAATATTTAAAGGTGGTATGCTATAGTTCACTATTGAAATGTATTTCTATCCTTACTCTTTTTTTTCCTTATGATGATCAGATATGGAAAATATCAGTCTGCCAAACTGAAGAAAATGTACTTAAGTACTAAAGATAGATATTTGACTAAGTGTCAAATTCACAGGGTTGAGAGAGGCATTTAGAGTCCACTGTCGATCGGGGTGGATCAAGATATAATGGTCTTAAATGATTCCTCTTATTCAACTAGCAGGGGAGTTAAAAGAAGAGGCCCGATGCGGAATTTAACGATTAGGATTCACAACATAATTTCAACCCAAAATACGACACCTTCCATGTCTGAATTTCGACACTTCTCTGTCACATCTTCGACACATACACTTTTTTTTTCTTCCGTCGGTGGCATAACATTGGATATTCGACAGGCTACCAAAGTGGGTTGAATATCCGACACACCATGGTGTCTCCTATTCGATAGTTTTCTCTTTCAAAGTGTCAATCAAAACTTGCATAAACCATCGGAAATTCGACGCTTACCGACACTTGAAGGGTCGTCCTTCCGACTGGTAGAAGCGTCGGAGTCATGGAAATGCCGTCGATTTTTTTATCAAGAATGCGTCGGATTTTTGACGCCTACTGACACTTGAAGCATCGGTTGTCCGATGGGATGAAGTGTCGGAGTCATGACACTGCCGTCGGAAGGTTAATACAAAGCGTCAGTTGAGCGTCACTTTCATGTGTTAGATGTTTCACAGAAGCGTCGGAACATCGTCGAAAAAGCGACGCATGTTGGTATATTTAACAATTAAAAATTGAAAGATTTCATTTAGAAAAGTTGATCACAAAAATAAATTGTATGTTTTTTCAAAGTTTTTGCTTAAAACTCCTACTTTAGCTTTGTTAATGCATTCTAATGATGTTAGTAAGTTATGGCATGATATGTTTGGGCATATTAACTTACGTTAATTGCATCAATTAATCAAACAAGACGGGATAGTGGGGTTGCCACCTATATCCTTCTTAGATGGAGTTTGTCCAATATATACTCTTGCTAGGCACCTTGAAGAGAGATTTGAGAAAGGAAAGGCTAAGAGAGCCACATCACTTCTTGATTTTGTGCTCAGTGACATTACTGGTCTCGGTGACATACGTACCAAGTTCTAACCTTCATTGATTACATCTCTATATACACAGGGGTCTACTTCTTAAAAAAAAAAGCTGATGTGTTTGATTTTCTTCGAGATTTTAAAGCTCTTGCAGAGAAACAATCTGGTAAGGGGATCAATATCCTTCACACAGATAATGGTGGAGACTATTCCAATAAATATGTAAATAATATATATCCTTTTCATTTATAGTTCTTTACCTGACAACTCTTATGACATATCAGTATGGTATGATTCTATATATCCTTTTCATTCTAGAGCACACACTCTGTTGGTGATCATTGAATTTTATGCATCAAAATAATCTGATTAGTGTTTTAGATATGATATATTTTTACTCAACCTGTCCAAATGAGTGATTATATAGAATCATTTTTTCAAACATATAAATAAAATGCATGCTCAAGTCCAAGTCAAACGAAGGACTAAAATGTAAAATATAAGTAGTTTGTGGATGCCCAATGGAGATATAAATCACTTGAGAAGAACTCAGGACATTATAAAGGATAGAAATATAATTTAGTTGTCAATTAAAGATAAGGGCCATAGAGAAGTTCTGTTATTTACAAAGAACTTCATAAATGCAATAAGTGCAGAAAAAGTGACTGGTATGCTATATCATATCGTGCAATAACATATCGAACCTTAAGGAAGAAAAGGCCAACTAGGTCAAAAGGGTAAAAAAAGGCATGACCTTTTCCAAAATATAAAATTGGTCAAAAGTTTTAGGGAATTCCAAAAAGCAGAGTTTAGAGGTGCCCTACAGTCAACACCATTGTCAAAATCAGGGGAACTATCACAACCTCTCACATTTGTATCTGTGTCTACTACTTCTCTTGGACCATCATATAACATGAAATCCTCTACAGTAGTCAGGAAACAGAGGGAGAAACAACTAGGTATGGAAACTCTTTCCACCTTAGTGACTGGAATCAATTCAAGTGATCTTTGTTTGCAGAATGAACAGGTCCAACCTTCAATTTCATTTGGCCAAGATAGATCAAACTCTCTTCTTATGGTCCCCATTGCAAGAAGAGTTGCATCAACTGGAAGTATTATAGATTCAGTAACATCGTTGAACATTAATAGTCCTTCCACCGAAAAAACACATATTCCTAGTTTGGTAGCTAAGGTAGATCAACCTGTTGCAATTGTTAGCGGATCCTACACACTAGGGTGGTGGATCCAGTAACACAACTAAAATTAAGTTATATGCAACATAATTTCACTCAATTATTATTCAATAGAAGAGACAGGTGATTGTATTTGATCCTTTAAATAGTTGTTGGGATTCTAGTAAATGTATGCTTGCTTGTCCTTTTACGACTGGTTGAGAATATATAAATGTTTGTGAAGTTCCTCTTGCAATTACAATACTGAATCATGTGGAAGGACCATTATCTACAAATCAATGGATCTAGCAAAATATTTCATGCAAAGAAGATACTTTGATATAGGTTTTCCCATGGATTCACAGGGGAAACTTATCAAATATATTACTATTTCTTCTTTGGATTTATGGTAAAATGATGGGTGGATTCTAGGGTTTCATGCATATGCAAGATTGATGCTAGAATTGTTGGAAGAACACAAGCACAAGGAGGATCTAAGGTTTTCTTGGTTGCTCCATTAGTAAATTTTGGTGAAATTATGCTTCTATGGATTGAATGGTGGTTGTAATGTTGCCTTTTCTCTGAATTAGGGATTTTTACCAGATTTTGTCAACTTTTACATGTTATATTAATCCCATGACATACCTACTAGTAACTATGACTCATACAAAGAAAATGGTATGCATATGTTTATCCTTAAATATAGTCAATCTTAAACCTGGAAAACTAACATGATTCTATTACATACCTTCCAGTAACTGTTTCGAGTAACAGGAGCATATTGATGTTTACCCTTGAAGTGATTAGGATAAACACCACCAAAAGTCATGGCTTCAAATGGGCTTTCTTCAATAAAAACACATTCTCCTTGGGAAAGAACCTCGAAACTATTTCCAACAAATGCGGAAATGTTGCCTTTAGTGAAAAGATGTCATACCAAATCTAGTGATCTATCATTGTAAATCAGTGAAAATGACTGATACTCTTTTTCAGGCCGTGGATACCTCTGGAAGATTGCCTAAAAACAACAAAAATAATCAGTTTTTATAACTTAAGCATTCAAACAATGCCTTCCAGAAATAAAGTAGCAAATAGATCTTTATTTTTTCAAGCATATCTCAATACTTTGTTACCATAATTACCAATGCAGTCATTCTTCTTTTGTATTCCATAGTTGAGATGTTTGCTCTAAGTGACCACTTTAAACTCGGTGATAAATTGGAAACAATACAGAAAGATATAAATGCCTAATAAAAGATTTGCACAAAGAAGACTTTGTAAAAAATTAGCAATTATGAGTAATAAAGTGCATAGTGATGTTGGGATGAAAAGTTACAATGGAAACCAAAAATACCAATGTGTACCATTCCCAACTCATAACCTACAGAGATAAGCACAAATATAAACATAGGTTTTTCACTGCACAATCAAACATGAAAGTTGAACAAGATATGAGATTAAGAAACAAATTACAAAACTACTGGAGAGAGATAAACTGGGGCAGATAACAATATATTCATGCGGAATAATAGGGAAACAATGCTTTAGATACCATTTTCCTCACAAGTCTATCTATCTTTTTCTATCTTTTGACCTTTCATATTCCCATCAAACTCAAATTCCTATCATATTTCTTGTAATGAATTGCCTACATTTAATTTTTTTTGTCCTAGCTATATGATAATGGTAAAGTATTACCAAGGGGCTAGTTATCATGATAAATCAAAATATTTAAGGTAATTGTTTAGATTATATAGAACAAAGTTCGCCTCAATGTATGGTAATCATCATCATCAACTAAATATATGTGTGTGCACATGCATAAATACCCAATGCATACCTCAATCAAACAAAATAAAACATAATTATACCTTGATTTGTGGATCTTCACACTGTCTTCTTATGCTTTACCTTTCAAAACATCATTCAACATACTTCATTTTTGTCCTGTTGCAATAGTTTCATGTTAGGACCCATCAAATAAATTTATGTTTGTTTATGAAAATAACAAAACCAATCTAAATAAATACAATTCTATTACAATGTAAATTACAATACTATTCAAGTAAATTAGTTGTTAAGAATATATCACCTGATAAAACATGGATAACCAAAAATACTATGCATATAAGGCCATCGATCTAATCAAAACACCATTTCTTGCCTCTTAAATATGGAAATGTTTATCAACGCCATCTGTAACAAGTTCCAATGGAGGAGTCAAATAGCAATAGTGAAAATTATGCACTAAAATTATAGAAATAGATGTTTTTTAATGTATTCTTCCTTACCATTCATTGAGCTCCTCTATGTTTCGAGAATAATTTAATATTCTCTACTAAACAGGACCAACCACGTGAAGGTGGAAGCTCTTATGGCCCCTCCCCCCCCTCACATCACTCTCAACTCCCCAAACCCAATGCATATACTTGCAAATAAAAATTTATTTCACCATTTCACAATCCAAATAACAATGCATCTACAATGCAAATAACAATGCATCTACTGCAAATTATTTCACTCAATAGTTGAAAGATTCTTTCATTAAATCATTCATTAAACCATTCAATCATTCAACATATGAAAAAACCATTCATTAAACCATTCATTAACTCATTCATTAAAACAATAATTTAGTCAATGGCAAAAAAAAAAATCAGTAAACCATTCAGTAAAGCATTCATTCAAACATCCATTCATGAAACAAAGGAAAAAACCATTAAATGTTTTTTTATAAATAATAATTACTCAAAATTTGTTTAGTCACTTCATTTTTACTTTTCTTATCTTTAAATATTTAGTTAGAGTCACATCTTCGGGAATCTGATCATCGGTATCCCTACTAGTCTGCTCGCAAGGTTGAATTTCAGGCGAGGGGTGATGAATTTCTACAATAATGTCAAAATATTTCATTAATATATTTATATTTTGATAAATATGAGTAATTCATTTAAAAAAACATTACGAATGTGTGTTTTTACCTGCCATGGGCACATCAACATGTTCAACATTATCTCATACAGGCCCAACCTGTTCCGTGTTATGATCTGCATCTACATGCTCTGCAGTTGAATTGTGTAGAATTAGAATTAATGTTCATCATTTGCAATGGTCTATAAAAAATAGTAGCACATTAATAAATTCATTACCAGGATGAGACGCATGATCTTTGTTTGGTTGGTCATGTACTACATGCTCGACATGAACGGGATCATTACTTTCCTGCGCAAAAAGGAATAAATAATTTATGTTAATTTATTTATAAGGAACAAATTGCATGAGAATTAATAAATTATAATTAAACTATACAGTTTTCACATACCTGGGCATCAGATGGATCAACAGAAGATCGTGCAGTATTCCCAGAAAAGCTTCTCCGGTTTTCAACAACGGCGTCAAAGCCTTGTTTGAATCCAAGTTTCATGTAATCTGCACTAGGCAATTCTTTGAACTGGTTGGCCTTCATATTTGCATGATGTCATTAATTTTAAAGCCTTTTGTTAGAACAAAACAAAAATAATAATCTGTATGATATTTGGATGTGTATTCGGGTTTTGCGATACTTACATATCGGGCCACCAAGTTAGAGTAACCACCAGGCCCAAGCTTATGGTTGGCCAATTTTTTCAATTCTTGCCTTTGTGGCCTTAGATGTGTTAGAGAGCCTAATTAAGTTTTTAAATACATTAGTCGATGTACCAAAATTGATATAAAAACTAGTAATAATAAGGCTTACCACTACATTTTGGAAATACCTCCCTGTTCCACCTGGTGGTATCTTTCCTGATTTTCTCAAGCCCTTGTCTTTTCCATCTTCCACCAGGGCTTTCCACTCCATATATGGAATCATTGGAGGGCGCTCCTACTTAGGGTTATTTTCTAGGTGAACCCTATACGAGTCTCGAACAATCTTCAGATGTTTTCCAGCCTTCTATAGGACCTTCAATGTATCGAAGGTATCTTTTCTGAACAGACTAACCAAGCGATTAGTCATATCATACTTTAAAGCTTTTGGCTGCTTATTCCACATTGTGGGGATGGTGGGCCCGAATATCTCCAAGGACAAATCATTCATATGTTTATAAAATATATCATTTCCTGCAAAACATTAATTCCATCATTAGTCAACATTAAAAAATATTATCGGTATATTAGACACAAATTATAAAAACTAAATTGAACAATCTATAGTGACCTGGAATCCTATCTATCTTTATTGGAACCAGTTCTTCATTCACAAAAAATGTACACACTATTGAACCAGTGCTAATCACACGAGAAGATCCAGGAAATGCTTCCACATCTCTATCTAACCCTGCATCCACCCCTTCTTCTGCAGCATCTGTTGTGGGTGGGGCAACATCGGCTGCACCCTCTGCTGCCCTCGGGGGTGTCACAGAGCGTGTTGCTGATTGTTCATTGGACAATATGGGAGCAGTATGTGGTGTACACGGAGTGGTTTGGTCATTGGGATCAACATTTCCTTGACCACCACTGATAATCTCCATAGCGCACTGTAAATTCAAACCATTGTATTATAAGTTCAATAGCATATAAAATCAAATATTATAATGTTTTTATAAATGGATTTACATTTTTATTCAATAACTTATGTCCACTTGTTTATGTTGCTGTAACAACAATTGAATCCTTTGTTCGAGCCCTTATGTTAGTGAAATTGCCAATGTAAGACGAATCGGTTCCTCAATTTTGTTTTTCCCTTGTCCTTTGTAGCACCCTCAATGGGTCTGAAGACTCTCTAATTTCACTATCTCTCATCAATTGAGAGACCTCATTCTGTAAAGAGTTTTGAGACGCTGTTTCATAAACGGAATCCCCTGCCTGTAATTGAAATATATAAAAAATTGCTTAGTCTTTGAAGGAATAGTGTGCACAAATAATTATATTAGGGATTACATCTAGGATTACCTGACGCCTATACGAGGGTGTGGTCGGATCAACAGATGGGGATTTACCTTGATCAACAACCTGCAAAAAAAGTAGAGAACATTATCACAATGAACGCAATATGTAAAAGCTAACAAATACAGAACTAAAATAAACACTATGCTACATGTTTTATATGTGTACATTTTTGAAGTATTTAGAATGTGGAATTACATTTAGGTTTACTGGTTTCCTTGAGGCTCTATTCGTCTGATCAACAGCTGGGGACTTTCCCCGATCGATCTGCAAAAAAGGTAGAGAACATTACCATCATGAATGCAACCATATAAATGAAAGAATACATAACAAAATAAACATTATGTGTCACGATATACATGTTTATGATTTTAAAGTATTTGAAATGGAGTATTACATTCATGTTTCGCTGTTGCCATGATGTTGTAGTCGGCTGATCAATAGCCGGTTGGCTTCCCTGATCAACACTCTGCATGGAAAATAGATAATATTATATAAACGAACCTAATATAATAATGAAAATACATAACAACGTATCTGTATGTCCATCCTAAATTTAATATTACATTGGCAATATCGATGTATACGGTTGCAAGGAAAGCCACCAAAGACTGCCAACCAATTCTTGCCTAGTTGTGATTCTGGGCAGTCTCTTGAAGGAAGTCAATAGCAAATAACAGTCTTTGGTGGCTTTCCTTGCAACCGTAGGTCACAAAACAACCCTAAAAATCAATGAGTAACCTCCAAGCATGTAATATCTCTCATGAAATGGTGTATAAAAGAGTGTAAGAATGCTTCAAATGGTGTCTTTCTCCTTTGGTAGGGCTGAACACTAGCCTTATCCATGTGTCTCCAAGGGTGAATGTTCCTCAAATAATGAGAGAAAGCCTTCCTATAACAATAAACCAGTACACCAAGGTGAATTGGCCCTATTTAGGGATTCCAGGACAAACTTGGCATTTTCAATGTCACACTAGGAGCAATGTTGGGCAGTCCTAATGGCATAAACAACTCTAGAATCAAGTATGAGAATCAAAGGGACAAATCTGAGCACTTTGGGAGCATTTTGAAGGTCACAAAAAACAGTAAAGCATCTCAAATCAGCTATAATTAGGCCAACTTTTAGATCTGGGCCCATTGCAGCTATAAAAGATGATGATCAATGGCAATAGGAGGCGGTCTTTGCAATTATGGCTATGAAAATGAGAAATCTGTGGGTGAAAGCAACCCTAAAATCTCATTCATATGCCTTATAGCAACATCCACATGAATTCTGGGCACAAAAAAACCCGTCATACAATAAAAAAGGGTATGAAGCAACCCTATTTCACCATCTTGGGCACCCTTGTGCACTTATCCATCACCAAATAGGCGTACCTCTAAATCTGGGCCAAATTGGAGAGTTAAAAGGCAGTTCTGGGCATGAATATCCCTATGAAAAGTGACGAACAACAGAAAAACCGGCTTTGAGAAATGTTTGGTTGAATTTGAGGGTTGAAATGACATTAACAAACAATTTTGGGCACATATATCGACATAAAGAGCAGGCCTAGGCACTCCAACAGCCTCAAACCTTCATTGCAGGAATAAATAAGGGCTATTCCAACCTCCTAAACAACAATTTATAGCAGTATCATGAATTTTGGGTGCTTTTTCTCCAAAAAAGGGGGGTAAACAAACCTAAATAAAACCAATACCATTTAATTTTAGACCCTATAAACCAAGTTGGATTGTGTTTTAGGTGATTCTCGACAGTCTTTTAAAGGAAATCAATAGAAAATAAAAGTCTTTGGTGGCTTTCCTTGCAACCGTAGGTCACAAAACAACTCTAAAAATCTCTGGACCTATGCACAAGAGAAGTAACAACCCCAGTTGGCCCTAAAATACCAAGTTTGTTCTGCATTAAGGGACCCTGTCAGTGCAATGATTCTTCCCAATGTTTGACAGTTTCCCTGTGATTGCCATTACATGATTGCCATCTATAAACTACTATTGTGGTTTCATCATTGCTCCCATTCAAGAACAAAAAAGTAGACATGAATTCTCTCCCTACATTAAGTCCACGTGCACATAATGACTAGCTTTGGTACTTCCTAACTTTTTAGTATTCCTTTTGACAACAAAAGTGAAACATGAAACAATATCCTTACTTTCAGCATCTTGCACAGCTGATGGATTTGATTGAACTGTATAAGTACTTTGTTTCCAAAGTAAATATTTTGAGACCTATGAATGAAGGGGAGCGAGATGAATGGTTGAAGGAATCCAATGGAGGATGAATTGATGCCCTGTTCTTCCTACCCAAAGGTCCTTTTATAATGAATATTATCCCTAACTTATCATTGATTTGTAGTCTTCTATTGTTCACCCATAGTGCTCTATGAAACAAAGTTTTATGTCGGTCTAGTAGGTATATTCATGATGATGCTTGTTTTCACATATTAATTTTCAACCCTAAGGAAATGCTAACTTGTTTTCCCATACTACTTTTCAACCATAAGGAAACCCTAAGGCAACCCTAAGGCAATCCCATAGTAGAAAGAACCAAAAAAGACTATACCCCACAAATCAAAAGGCTCTTAAATTAACCATATCATGCCTTCCTCA
>LPNX011146950.1:0-14168 GCA_001517045.1 Pseudotsuga menziesii
TTAATGTCTTGTGGATGTTTTGAAAATGATGGAAAGAGCAAAGTGTTATGCATCTTGTCTATCGCTTGAATAAATGTAAGGAATGGGTAGACAGTATTAATGGGTTCTCTGTGAATGTTTCTGCTAGGATTTGTTCAAGAAGTTACCAAAGAAATGGAAGATTGTTGTGCTGTTTGTGCGGAACCACTGGAGTGGCTGGCATATGGGCCATCCATTTCCTCCAAGATCTGAAAGGTTGCAATGCACAATTTGAATGAAATTAAATTCACAATTTTAGACTAATGGATTATAGAACAATGAGTCGCATCATAATTGAGAAGAGACGATCAATTTTTAGTAAAGTTTGGATGCAAACAACATAATTGATCTCATCAATTTAAAATCTTTTATGGTGGACTAGTAATATAATCTACACAAGTTTAGATCTATTTCCTTAATCTGTAGTAATATCATATATGTGATACCTCCACTAGGAATCTGCTGAAGCAAGGGGAAGACACAAATGCAGGTTTATCACAAAAGAAAAGAAATAGAATATGTAGTATTTTCCAAGTATGACAAAAAAGTCTTTAATGAGACTGGTTATCACATACATGTCTAATGCAAACAAGCGGAGACATGTTAATTACAAGTTAAAACCATGGGGGGACACGTTAATTACAAGTAAAACCAGGGGGGTGCATTTGGCTTTGGTGATGAAGGAATTGAATTTGTACTGGGAAGGAGTTCCACACTTAGACAGTGCCAATACTTGCCTGTCACACAGTTGCTGAACATTTGTGATATATATAAAAATCCCTTGCGTAATCTAGAGCACTGGAAAAGTTTCAATTAGTAGTGTTGTAAACGTCATCTTTATGTTTATGCCAACATTATAAAAGAAATGATTATCAGACAGATCAATTGACACAACCACAATCACATTTTCGGATACATGGGGTGCTTTTCGATATTGGCCGAGTTTTTCCAAAACAAGTTCTTTCGGGCTTGTTTGAAGATTGTGTGCTCCAATAGAAAATTTTAGCAGAGTATGGGGGCAATGCATGTCTGTTTCTGTGGCAGATTGTGTTTATGATTCTGGCTGAGATCATTTTTTGCATTGAGATTTAAGCATTTTTTTGGTATGCTCGCTTTCAACTGACGTGTACTTTGGATCTTGTTGTTAAGTACTAATTCTGCTTATTTTACAACTCATTGGAACAGTTTAACACAGCTATAGTAACTTAGGAGAATCCATTATCTAGTTTTGACAGTCCTTTTCAGAACTACACAAGCGGGCATGAAGATGATGCTCTCTTTGGAGATCTATTTTCAGAGGCTAGTAGGCAAGTAGTCATCTCTGATGGACATGAACAACCCTGCTCTGCAAATGACAGTGTTTCTGACTGAAATTCAGCATGAAATTCTGGAATGCGGTTTGTGTAGAGAAGGTGGAGTAATTCAACCCTACTTAGCATGCATTTTCCTGAGCATATGTGGACTAGAAAGACAACACCTAACAAAACTCCGGTCACATGGCAGTCTCAGAGTATTTCAGGAGCAAACAGGAGAAACTGACAAGGTATATTTAGAGCTAGAGATCAGGGGAAAGGTGGATCAAGGAACACGAGGCACCATTCTGGGACGTAAAAAGAGCTTTGGTTAATGTAGGTTTTGGTCCGAAACCTACAGGAACTTTTGTCCTTCAGCCATGTTAATGAATACCAACCAATAAATGAAGTTGGGCAAGATGATAAAATGTTAAAAATGCTAATGATCGAGCTTCTAACTGTTTGAATTTTATATCATTGTGCTATATATTGAAGCTTCTGTGACAAAAGATTATCTCCAGCTCTCTCAGGATTCAGTTTTGGCCTTCTTGGGTTTTTGAGACAGTTCAGGATCCCTGTGTATAAATTTGATCCCTCATTTCATGCCTTGAGATCTGTGAAGACAACATAAAGGCATTCTGCAATGAAAAATACGCATTAAAATATGTAGACAAGTGCTCCAAACTGTGAACTATTGCCACGTGCAATAATGCCTCCAAATATGTGAACTAAACAACAAACGCACTGCCAAACATGTAAACATCTCCAACATGTGAAGAAAAGGTATCACATGGATCTTTATCATTAACTTTCCTGTGATAAATCATAAATAGATGATGCTCAAACTAGATATCCAATAAAATCCTCATCACTCATACCAAACTCCCAAAGTTCACATCTCCTGGTACAGTGCTGCTGAAAAGACTGCATCTTAAAATTCAAAATGAAACATGCATTTTCAGGTGGTAACACAATCTTCAAATATGTTTAATTTACTCAGCGCTTCTAATTTAAGTGCAATTCTTGGACTGGGAAAAAACCCTAAACTGTACAGATTGACACTTTGCTATTCCTCAGTACCTGCTGCTGAAATTTTGACAATATATAGTACATTGTCCTCTCTTTCCAACCCTTCAAGTCTCACAAAAACTGGGTACCCCTAGCTCAAAGGATGCAATCTGTTGTTTGAATGTGCCGAATCCAATAATCGTTTTCTCTGGTACCATGTTAGAAAATATGGTGTAAAACCATGAATCAAGAATCAACTCGTGATAAAATAAAGATAGCTTAACACAAAAGAATAAGAACTTTGGTGTATCACTGTATAGTAGAGAACCTTCTGAGGAATAAAATTTAATATCAGCAACTTCTCAAATATGGTTACCTAACCAAGGAGAATGTTTTCCTAACCTAATCCTTGTATGGAATCATATATTGATTTGTGTACTTCATAGGGAAATTAGTATGATTTGTTTTAAGATATAACTTAATTTAAAATATCGTGTTGATCAATTTGTCTTTAATATTGGTGAATTGTAACTAATCAATGTTTTTTTTTGAGGGACAGTTTTACATTGAGAATGCTTTATTGGCAATGTGATTGGGTATTAAAGTAGTGCTGGTACTTGAGCAGGTCTTTAGCTTAATTCTCCACTTTCCTAAAGTAGTGCTAGTACTTGAGCAGGTTTTTAGCTTAATTCTCCACTTTCCTAAAGTAGTGCTAGTTCTTGAGCAGGTCTTTAGCTCAATTCTCCACTTTCCTAGATTTTGACAACGTTATTCCTAGAATCCTAACACATCTCCTTTGCCATGATAGATCTTTAACTAAACGTTTTCTTTCCTTTTCCCATGTTATTGCCATTGGTAAGATGGAGGAGCTGGACTTGGTGATCAAAACCAGCAAAACATTAAAGGTTCGTCCAATAATTGATTAAGAGCGAAGCTCAGTACCAAGCACAATGGTCACTAGGCTGAAACCTCAGGCGATAGTGGGAAATTTGGCCTCAGTGTGAGTAAGCTCATTCAAGTTGTGCACAAACTGAAAAAAGTATGTTATTGCATGAGTTTTCAAGGTATTTTGTTGTTTCAGTTTTTATCTTATCATTTTAGGTTGTGATAAAGATGTCTGATGAATTGATGAATGGTGATTACTTCCCTAGCCCTGCAGGAAAATATGATTACTTCCTAGTACGTTCATTCAAGTAGTGCACAAACTGAGAAAAGTCTGTTATTGCATGAGTTTTCAAGGTCAAACATGTATTTTGCTGTTTCAGTTTTTATCTTATCATTTTTGGTTGTGATAAAGTGTCTGATGAATGGTGATTACTTCCCTTGCCCTGCTACAGTGCTTGCAGTTGCTTCATTTTCATATTGGTTCTCAGATACCATCTATTTCAACTATGAGGGAGGAAGTCATATTTATTGTGAACTAGTTCTGATGGGTGCACATAAGGTATGCTCCAAAACAACATTTCTTTAGTTACAACATAATTTTCATTATGTTAGTTGGTTTCTAATGCCAAAGTAAAGAATGCGTTGTGTATTATCCAATGCAACTCTCATAAATTGATTCCTATCATATCTACTGAAATGATTTGGCTTACTTTCAGCGTTACATTGATGTTGGAGGTGGGCTTGGGATCGACTATGATGGTACTGGTGACCCATCTAATGCATTGCATGCAAGTGAGATATTTATGTTACTCTGTAATTTTATTCATGAGCATGTAAGAAAGCACTCACATATGTTATTGATTCTAAATTATTGACAAGGGAATGCTACCTTTCCATCTCACTGTATTTAAACTGAATTTATTTGCAGTGCTATACAAATGAAGTTGTAGTGGCCTTGCGAGATGCATGCCTCCAGTTATTGTGTCTGAGAGTGGTAGAGCTTTGGCATTCGGTCATTGTGTTTGATGTATTGAGTGTTAACCAGTGAACAACACCTAAATCCATGGGTAGAAAGTTTGGATGAAAGTAGAGTACAAAAGTTTAATGTCATTGATAAAATGACTTATTCAGGTAAGATTGCACTAGTGTATTCAAGGTAAAACTGCTGGGAGGTCCTTATACTGGAAATGCAATATTCAAGTGAATTTCATGCACCATATCACACAAATACAAAGCTTCAAGAAGATTGCAGTCCTGGTAAATATCTACTGTCGGCTTTCTATGATATTAATAAAACTATCTGCCAACAAAATTTCCAGGAAGCTATAACATGCAGCCGAAAATAGAGATAAAACAAAAAGAAAGAAAAAAAGAGGAATTAGGTAAAATAATGTAATGTATTTTAAAAATAATATTGATTGAATCTAATCACGAGGAACGGAGAGGGTAACTTTCCTCTTGTTACATCTAGAATATGAAAACCCAAGGGATGCTTCAGATTGGAAGCAAGCATATAAATATTGGGTTACCCAATTTGCAGGTATTTTTTTTTTTTAAAAAAATCACGTCCGTCACTTAAGCGACGCTTAGTAACCGTCGCTTATTCGACAGGTATTCTCTGCATCCGTCGCTTATGCGACGCTTCTGGCCGTCGCATATCCGACAGTTTCCCTTTCTATCCGTTGCTTATCCGACAGGTATTCTCTGCATCCGTCGCTTATGCGACGCTTCTGGACGTCGCATATCCGACAGTTTCCCTTTCTATCCGTCGCTTAAGCGACGCCTGTGGGTGCAAAAGTTTTAAAAAAAATTCGTCATTGTCGCTTAATAAGTGTCGGATAACCGACGGTTTAAATTCAAGTGACGGTTACTTAAGTGTCGCTTAAGCGACGGTTACTTAAGTGTCGCTTAACCGACGCCAAGTTTCCGACGCTTCAAAAAAAACCAAAGTGTCGTACATGCGACAGGGAAGTGTCGAAAATCCGACATGATGGCCGTCGGATTTTTGGTCAAAATATAGTAGTGACATCATGACTAGGTTTGGGTTTCCAATTTCCCTGGTTTTTTATAATGCCTCTTATTTTTCATCTATTAGAATGACTGCATTTGCAAATGAGAAAGGGATTAAGTTACATTATTCTGCTAACTACTATGCACAAGGTAATGGGTTAGCTGAATCTACAAATAAAAATCTCATTAGGATTTTAAAGAAAGCAGTCATAGAGAATCAAAGAAGTTGGCACATAGCCCTCCCTAATGCACTATGGGATGATCGAGTCACTCCCAAGAACTCCTTAGGTGTGTCACCCTACACCTTAGTCTATGGGAAGGAAGCCATTCTGCCCCCTAATATTTTATTGTCATCTTCTCAACTAGCCCAAGCTTCTAGAGGATCCAATAGTGAAGTCTTGGAAGCACGAATCAACACTCTGCTAAAATTAGAAGAGTCTAGATCATAGTGCAAGGAAATGTTTAAGCATCAACAAAAAATTGTGAAGAGATGTTTTGACAAGCATAAGTCCAGGAAGAAAGAGTTTGAAGTAGGTGATTTAGTTTTGAAACGGGATCACCCACATGATGAAAAGGGTAAGCACACTAAGTTTCAACATTTATGGATAGGCCCTTTCCAGATTGCAGAAAATTTAGCCCCCTCGACTTACAATTTACAGGATTTGCAGGGGTGGGAAGAGAACCTGTCAGTAAATGGTTTGGTTCTTAAACCTTATTTTTCTTGATACTTTTGATTTGATTTTCTGTACATAAATAAATCTTTAGATTTTTGTTGATTTGCTTTGTAGTTAGTTTGCTTTATTTGCATTTTGTTTTTCTTAGAGTTTGATTGACTTCAGTTTGTTTATTTTGCTTTATTTTTTCAGTTTTTTCAAATAA
This sequence comes from Pseudotsuga menziesii, assembly GCA_001517045.1. Taxonomy (NCBI): domain Eukaryota; kingdom Viridiplantae; phylum Streptophyta; class Pinopsida; order Pinales; family Pinaceae; genus Pseudotsuga; species Pseudotsuga menziesii. Next base: position 6,093 of record LPNX011146950.1, read on the forward strand.
ACAAGCACAACCTTTGGACATTTGGGGAACATTGGAATTTTGGGAAATCTACAATATTTTGATTTAAAAGCTAATTATTAAATATGAATGTATCATTATTTAGATTATTTAAGTTGATAGACTATCTAAAGAGAGGTTATGAACACATTGAAGTCCTATTTTAAACTCCATCAAATAACTAAGGTTAGAAGAGTCTAGAATACTATTCTGGGGTTCCATTCACTACACATAAAAATTTGTCCTAGGAAGCTAACAATAAAGGACCCACGGAGAGGAAGAAGATTGGAAAGATGTATAGTATTTAAATGATCCCATGCCACAAATAAAAGACAAAAGGATAAAGAGTCAAAACTTCCGAAAAGAAAGCATACATCAAAAACATACCGAATAAAATCAGTATTGGATAAGATTGCTCGGAGGTTCTTTTCCATCCGTGAGCTGAAAGAAAAACTATCTCTCACACAAAAGGACACTGTGGATGGAAGAAACTAAGACAAGTTTCAAATAAGAGAAGAAATCGGGGAAGACTCAAAAGGACAAAAGTCCAAAAAAGAATCAAAAGAATGCAAAAGGCATGGGAATGAGGACCAAACGAATATGTCTATCTATACTCTGTTATGATACTGTGACGTTTGAGCTAGAAGCAATCCAAAGGTAGGCATAAATGAACTTCATATCTTGGCCTCAAAAGAGTTATCAGTACTTTGAAATCATGGTTACCCTATCCTAGTGGACCATAATCAATGTTAAAGTTCTAAATATTGCATTTCTAAAAGGTCTGAACATCTTAAAGAAATATTGAAGTTTGGGAAAAATTGATTTAAATAGAATACCGTAAAACAACTTTTGATTTTAAAAGTCAGTTTTTCCAGAGAACTGTGTTCACCAGCTAGTCGCCAATTGTTGTTGCTGCAACTATCCCCAAAAAATTTGTACATCCTTTTAGGACCCCCTTGAAATATTAGTTTTTTGAGTTTGGAAATTCATCCTTTATGGTTTCTTTCTATCATGAAAAATTCCCAAAGTTTCTTTTCTTTTACTAAGGTAGAAATGGTCTTCTGACCTGCTATGGCAGGTGATCTGTCAAATTTTGAGCCGCTATAGCGAGAAGAATCTTTGGTTTCAAATCGCAATGACAGGTGGCCTTTTAAATTTGATATCGAAATATTTTTCGATTTTGTTCATCCCGCTACGGTGGAGGCTTCCTGATTTTCAATCCACTTCAGTGGAGAAGATTTTGACTTTGAGCCGCAACAATGGGTTTATTTTTCATTTGTGGTATCGGATATCTTTCCGATATTTTTCCCGCTGCGGTGGAGGGTTCCTATATTTCGAGCCGCAACGGTGGAGCAAATCTATGTTGGATGTCCTTCCGATTTCCTTTTCTGCTACGACAGGAGATTTTTTATTCATTATTAGGAAAGGCTTTCGATATTTTTGTCTGCAATGGCTGATGATTTTCGGTTTCAGAACCGCTGCGATAGCTAGTCTCTTCATTTTCTTTCCTCTTATTTTTATTGAAATCCTGGCCGCAACGGCGGTCGAAGTTTTCTCTCCGAGCCGTAACAGTGGGTGAGGTATCATTTTGAAGATCGGAGCTCCTCTCGATTTGTTGTGCCGACTTCGCCGAAAGTTTTTTTGACACTCTGTCGCAACGTCGGGTGTGGTTTCAGCGATGGTCTGATCCTCGCCAAGCCGCCTCGGCAGAAGGTTTTCTCTTGTTGAGCTGCTATGGCAGAAATTTTCTTGAGTGTTTTTTCATTACCTTTTGACCTTCGAGCTACAACGCAGTTTGGGCATGTATGGTTGAGTAAAAAAATCCAATGTTGCGCCTGTGTTAAAGGATATGGAGCCGTCGTTGTTAGGGTAGAGCACACAACAACTTATCACTCACTTCTTGATGCGAGGGGTGTGGCGTTAATGATGTTTAGCGGTGTTCATGCGGAGTAAATACTTTACCTACCACTTTTAAATAAATTTGCCAGCAATGGCCTATTTATGACTGTTGGAATGGATTTTTACTAATCATTTTTACAGTGAAGTGTTGAAGTGCTGCTACGTTTGAGCTCATTCAATTGGTGGAGATTTTACTCATCCAAGAGCTTACGTGGCGTCTTGACTAAATACCTCGACTACGTGTCTATTTCCAGGTAGGTTTTCATCCTTTGCTTTGGTTGCACAGATGTTAGGGTTTTTTGGTTTTCATTGGTTTTTCTTCCGTAAAAGATTGGGTAGGTGGTTGTCAGGTTTAAAAGGGAGGTTTTTTCCCTTTCTTGTTGAATTTCTCCATTTTCTGTCAATTCTCAAATCATCTCTCGCTTCCTGTTGGAGACATTTACCACCATACACACTCTTTTTGGTCAAATTGGCCTAGTTAAACCACTATCCTAAGTATAATTGACATTAATTAACATCATTGAAGCATTAATTGACATCATCCAGTCACACCCACGCCTACCTACAGTCAAGGAGGCTAACTTAGCCTTCTCCTACAGTCAAGGAGGCTAACTGGAACACTCCGGGGGTGATCTGAGTGATATTAATGCACCTAATTGCTAACTGGTGGTTACAATCAGTTCAACCAGTCAGTTAAAGCACCTCCTCTCATTAAATATATTATTTAATGACTATTTATTATTATTTAATGATCTAGAGTCAACAGGGGCGCCTCCACCAACTTCTGATGATCAGTTCAGCTTTAGTTAACCTCATCAGGGTTCATTGAAGTCATTGAAGCACTAGCACTTGATGGTTGGCTTGCTATGACATCTATTTGATCTCTTTCAGTTGAGATTCAATCATTTATTGCACTTCGACTTTAGTTACGGTTTGGTGAGTCAATTAGGGTTTTGGTCAAGTGGTTAACTGAGTGTGAACCAATGGCTTACAGTCAGTTAAGCTAGACTCACTCATTGAATTCGAATGACCTCCTTAGGTATTCGAATTCCTCATTGATTCAAGCTATTGCTTGACATTGTTATTGTAACTATTCATTATTTATTGAATATACACAGAGGAAACCATTCTGGTTCCGATTAACACCATTTCTGAGTTATTTGTTGATTATTTCTTGATGAGATTGATTATTTGTTCCTAGATCAATGTGCAATATTAATATGGTATCAGAGCATACGGCGGGACGAAGATCTATCTCTCAAAAACAAGCTTTTTGACAGATTTCTCCATGAAAAGTGACCAATAGCTCAAAAATCCAGTACTGCACCAGAAGCCAAGGCTTACCACTCAATATCCCAAGTAAAGAACTTGTTGATCAAGCTTGCTTGATTGACTATGCTTGGTGTGATGAAAGCCTAGAATGTGTAGGCTGTCTGACCTTATTTTTCCCTTTCTGTTTTGATTTTCAGGTTTCTATAGGTGAAGCATTCGCTCCAGCACATCTAGATGGCCTCCTTAGCAGATCTCTTGACTCCATACAATTTCCACTCATGGAAAAGTGATATGGAGATTCATCTGCGCTCCAAAGGAATTTTTAGAGTCACCATGGACACTGAAGTTGAACCTGGATCCGCCATAGAAAAATAAAGATTCTTGAACAAAAAGGATGAAGCCTTCAGTTTCTTGTGCCTCACTATTTCCCGATACCTTCTCTTCCATTTGACGGATTTGAAGACATCGAAATAAATATGGGACAAATTGGAATCTCTATATGGAAAGCATGATGACTTGAGGGTTTACCAGCTCAAAAATGAACTCATGTCTCTCCAACCTTCCAATTTTGAGACTTTGAATGATTTCTTTACAAAATTCAAGCATATTGTTTTACTCTTGAAGCAATGCAATGTGGAGAAGGAGGATGATCAGCTCATCCTTGCCATACTCTCCAAACTCAGGTCTGATTATTTAGTTTTTGTTTCTACATTCCATGCGGGGAAGCTCACAACCCCTGGATGGAAGATGCCTACACTCAATGCCTTCATTGAGTCCCTAACAAATGAACATGACAAGCTTGTCCAAATGGGGATCATCTGATATTCCCATGATCAAGCCCTCCATGTCTCGGGGCCCAAAGATCTGAAGGGTAAAGGAAAGCAACAAAAAAATCAAAAAACTAAATTTGATGCTCCCAAGCCTAGAGTTGAAAACCAGCAGCATGATGAATCTTCCGGCTCAAGGAAGAACAAAGGAAAAGGGAACAATAGGAAAGAAAAAGTCAAGTGTTCTTAATGTGGGAAGGGTTTTCACCCTGAAAATGCCTGCATGAAGAAAAATCTTGATGAAGCAACCTCTCTCCTTGAGAGGAATCACATCAATCTTCCGGAGAGCTTTCGAAGGAGAGATCACCAAGATTGGGAACCACAGCATGAGAAAGGTCATGCCCTCATGGAAATCACTTCGAAGTCCAAAGCACTACTGATTGAGTCTGGAGCTTTGAACCACATGATGGCTGAAAAATACTCCTTTTCATCCTTGGAGACTGGCAAATCTATCCCCATCCACATGGGAGATGACTCCACCATCATTTCCAAAGGACAAGGTACTATAGATCTTGAAAATGGTTTTTTCTCTAATGTTTTGTATGTACCGTATCTACTAGCAAATATCCTTAGTGTCTATCAGATGACACATACAGGAATGCCTAAGAGAGTCTCTTTCAGCCCAAATTATGTTGAGATAAAAAAAATTGCATCCAGGAAACTCATTGCAAAAGGCCTTGCAAATCATCATGCAAAAGCCTATGAGTTCTCTCACTTTGTTGCGGATGCAAAGCCCACTGCTTTGCTAACTCATGGAAATGAGGTTAGTAGGTTGTGGCATGAGAATTTTGGCCATCTTAATTTCAAATATTTTCAGCAATTACAGAAAAACTCCATGGTTGAAGGCCTCCCGGTCATCAAGGAAACCACGGGAACTTGCAAGGGCTGTGTGATTGGAAAACACCCTGAGCACAAGTTCGATCGGGGGAAGGAAAACTAAGCTACAAGAATATTGGGGCTGATACATTCTGATATCAGAGGTCCAATGCCTATCACATCCATGAATGGATCAAGGTACCTCCTTACTTTTATTGATGATTTTTCAAGGTATACATGGGTTTTCTTTCTCAAAAATAAATCAGAAGTATGTGAAAATTTTTTATGAATTGAAGGCCTTGATCGAAAATGCCTCTAGGCTTAAGATCAAGATATTGAGATCGGATAATGGAGGGAATTATGTCAGTAATGAGTTTCTGTACATATTCTTCCAAAGTGGTATTCAAGTCCAGCATTCAATTCCCTACACTCCCCAGCAGAACGGAGTAGCAGAAAGGAAGAACCGGTCTCTCAAGGAGATGACCACCTGTATGTTGGAATCAAAGAAGCTTGCTACAAATTTGTGGGATGAAGCCATGCATGCTACAGCATACATTCAGAACAGGGTGCCACATTCATCCATGAAAGGAAAGACTCCTTTCGAATCATACTTTGGACACAAGTCGGATGTGTCGAACCTACGGGTGTTTGGGTCCACTGCATGGGCCCGGATTTCGCTTGATAAAATAAGGGCTTTGCAACTGCAAAGCATAGAATGTATGTTTATTGGCTATCCTGATGAATCTAAAGGATTCAATCTGCTAGATATCAATACCAAACAGATCATCATCGAGATAAGTGTCAAGTTCGACGAGCCTCTTAAGGAGATGGAACTAGTGAAGGAGAAAATTGCTGAATTTCCTTCCTATTCTATTGAATATTTGGATGATGAAATTGGGGGTGATGAACCTGATTTGGATCCTATGATTTCTGATATCAGTGTGCAGAAATCATCAGATGTTGAATAAGAACCTAAGGTGCAAAATCATCTTCCTACATGGGCCCAACAGACACTCTCCTCCGCAGGAGACAACATTGGAAATCTGGATGATCCAAGGAGAACCTGGTCTAATTTCCAAAGAGCAGGTATTGTACTCTCTTGTTATGATAATTTGCTGTCTGAAACTTGCTATTTGATGATTATTTCAGATCCAAAATCCTACTACCATGCTCGGAATGATCCAAGATGGCAAGTTTCCATGGATGAAGAGATGAATTCTCTTCAGAAAAACACTACTTGGGAGCTAGTTTCTCTTCCTCCAGGAAGGAAATTGGTTCAATGCAAGTGGGTGTTTCAGACAAAGTTTTCTTCTGATGGAAGCACCTACAAATATAAGGCAAGTCTGGTAGCAAAATTTTTCTCTCAGGTCCAAGGAGTGGACTACCATGAGACCTTTGCACCGGTTGCAAAAATGGACTCCATCCGCCTCGTTTTGGCAATTTCAACATCCAAGCACTGGGAGGTGCATCACATGGATGTTAAGTCATACTTTCTACATGGATATCTTCATGAGTAGATATACATGAACCATCCTGAGGGCTACATCACTGATCCATCTTTGGCTTGCAAGATAAAGAAGTCACTATACGGGTTAAAACAGGCCCCAAGAGAGTGGTATTCAAAGATGGATTCCTTTCTTCTCTTGCAAAAATTTCAGAGATGTAGATCAGATCCAAATGTGTATTTACAGCAGCATGATGGTAATATAATTATAATTTTTTTATATTTTGATGACTTACTGATCACAGGTAGCACAATTTCCTCCATTTCAACCATCAAAACTGCTCTTCACAATGCCTTTGAAATGAGTGATTAGGGGCTTCTAAAACAATTTTGGGGCTCGAAATCGAGCAAAATTCTGATGGGATTATGGTCACTCAGTACACATACACTTCAGACCTGTTAGTCAAGTTTAACATGGCTGAATGTAGGCCTACACCATTCCCTTTCCTTTCAGGGATCAACCTTGAAGAAGGAAAACACACACCTCCCATGGACTGCACTATCTATCGACAGCTGATTGGTAGCTTGTTGTACTTGACACATTCTAGGCCTGATATTTGTTATGTAATGAATGCTGTATCAAGATACATGCAGCAGCCTCATGATCTTCATTGGAAGGCATCCAAGAGGATCCTCCAGTATATTCAGGGAACCAAGACCTACGGCATTCACTATGTTGCAGACTCCGAGCTAGAGCTGGTTGGATACACATATTCCTATTGAGTGGGTGATTCTATTGATCAAAATTCAAATTTTGGATATGTATTCATGTTTGGTGGAAGCCCCATTTGCTGGTCAAGAAAAAATAAGTCTACCACAGCACTATCTTCAGCAGAGGCCGAGTTACGAGGAGCGATGAATGCTTGCATCCAAGCAGTTTGGTTGCAAGGCATTCTTTCAAAGTTTGATCTTGGTAGTACTTTGTCCACTATCCTCTTTTGTGACAACCAAAGTGCTATTAAGATATCCATGGATCCAGTTACCAGGCAGAGGACCAAGCATGTAGAGATTCACATGCACTACATCAGGGAGCTAGTGCATGATAGGACCATCATTTTGCAATACTGCCCGACTGATGAGCAGATTGCAAACATCTTCACCAAGATATTTTTAGAAAAGAAGTTCACTTACCTCTATTCACTGTTGGGGGTGAGTTCATCAGGGTGATCAAACTACTTTCAGTGTTCAGCTTGAGGGGGGTGTTTCCCACTGGGTTTTCCCTCTTTTCCTCACTTAGTTTGTTTTTGAGCATTGTTTCAGTTTCAGCATTGTATAGGGTGACCTATGGCCTTAGTTTCCAAGGCCCTAGCATTTTTATGTTTTTTTGTTTTCTAACTCCTCCTAAGTACAGCTTAAGGGGGGGTGTTGGAGACATTTACCACCATACACACTCTTTTCGGTCAAATTGGCCTAGTTAAACCACTATCCTAAGTATAATTGACATTAATTGACATCAGTGGAGCATTAATTGACATCATCCAGTCACACCCACGCCTACCTACAGTCAAGGAGGCCTAACCGGAGCACCCTGGGGGTGATCTGAGTGATATTAATGCACCTAATTGCTAACTAGTGGTTACAATCAGTTCAACCATTCAGTTAAGGTGCCTCCTCTCATTAAATATATTATTTAATGATTATTTATTATTATTTAAAGATCTGGAGTCAACAAGGGTGCCTCCACCAACTTCTGATGATCAGTTCAGCTTCAGTTAACCTCATCGGGGTTCATTGAAGTCATTGAAGCACTAGCACTTGATG
>LPNX011146950.1:14373-32427 GCA_001517045.1 Pseudotsuga menziesii
ACACAGAGGAAACCATTTTGGTTCCGATTAATACCATTTCTGAGTTATTTGTTGATTATTTCTTGATGAGATTGGTTATTTGTTCCTAGATCAATGTGCAAGATTGATACTGCCATGCTTGCGCTCATAGACTCACCAGTTTGACCATAGATATTTACCCACAGTTTGCTAGGTTCTAATGATTGTTTCCATGCCTCAGTTTCCTTCTAGCATGGAGCAGATTGGATGCTCGCCTGTGGGTGTTTTTAGGGTTCGCCTGTCTCCAGTCTCAAGAAGACCTTGTAGGTTTCAGGGCTATATTTTTCTGCCATAGGATGTTAAATGCAGAGATGGTAAACTTAGGGCATCACCTCCCTGTGCGTCGAGGAGGTTTTTGGTTCATGATTTTTTAGGGTTTTGCGGCCATAGTGCAGAAGAACCTCTGAATGATTAAGATCACGTCTTTTCCCTGTTAGGGTATGGAGGTCGAGGTTTCCTAGGTTCATAGTTTAGTGTCGAGCTATGACCCATTGATTTGTATTACTATTTGGACCTCATGGCCGAGGATATCAAGGTAATACAAAATGCTAATGATTGTTTGGATAGCCTGCTTAGCATATCGTAACCAGTCAGTTCTATTGTTTCATTTAAATGCATGAGTTTATTGATAATATAATGCGAAGACATTTTGTGGTTTTGCAGTCAACACTCCCATCTGATATTATGACAAAAGGGGGTAAAAATAAATCTAACACTGTTGAATATGATTTAGGCACTAAGGTTGCAGAAGTGGAACCTACACCGAGGTTAGATATCATTTATGAAGACACAAAGGCAATCACTAGAGCTGATCCCGAGTTCAAATGGGCCATATTTATCACTAGATGATAGAGAATAAGGTTCCAGAAGCAGGGTTAGAATACTAAAGTAACCACAATACCTGAAATTTTCCCTTGTGCAGAAGTCATTGGCTAGATTCCACCGAGGGTAGACCCAATAGGAATGTTGATGAATGATGTAGAGAATAAAGCATTCACATCCTTCACACCAACATTTTTAGCAGCAACTTACAGCCTTCTCGAAAGGGAGGTTATCTTGACAATAGAATGGGTAAAGGCCTTGATATTTGATTACACTACCAAGGCTAGGATGATGATGATTGATGGGAAAACTTTTAGAAACAAGCAATCAGGAGAATACGAGACAACTCGCCTAAAAACCCCATACAGATTAATAGTGTTGTTGTTGAACAAAATTTATGGCAGAGCTCATGGGAGGTTCTACAAATTTGGATGGATTTCACTGATATACCACATAGCTATGAAAGTAATAATTTTCAACTGGGCCAACATTATAGCCAAGAATTTGTCCACCACTATCAAGGAAGCTCAGGAAGGTCTGCACCTTAGCAAATCTGAATTCTACATGCCTTCCTTTTTAGTAGACTGCATACTCTACCGTCAGCGGTTTGAAGGACTAAAGTGCACATGGAAGGGAGGGAATGCCCCCATATATACATCCTACCAGATGTTGGGGTCTCACAAGTATCATAATTATTATCAGGTGATATGTGAGGAGTTCTTGAGGCCCTTGTACAAGTTTATCTTTCTGGAACAATGCCCGTGCTTATCTGAAGGATCCTTGGAGTCCATTAGATAATATGGGGATCACTTTTGCACAAAAGAATGAATGTATTTAAGGATGTATGGGGGAACAAAAGCTCCCTTATTACTAGCTAAATATGCAATAGATTATATAGCCTAGAAAGAAGCTATCAGACAGCTCTTTCTGAATGGATTCAGAAGCCACCTATTCGATTTGAAGAAATTTGTTTACCCACCCTTACCCTTCTATGTGGGTAGTTACAAGTTTACTAAGGTTAAGAATGCCCTTGAATTTGTCAAGGAGCTTGAAAATTTTCATTTTTGGGGAAAAGGATTTTCATTGGAATGACTCTCAAGGAAAGGTTGTTTCCTATAAGGCAACACTCAAAGTAAATTTTGAGTATATCGATTATGTAGACAAAGAAGAAGAGAGGTACATGAACATTTACAGCTTGACCGCTGTGAACAAGAAGTTGAAGCTGAAGACAATAGATGTTGGGGATAAAAGCAGTGGAAGAAGCAGTCTGGTATCAAAGAGTCAAGAAGAGGAAGCTGCTAAGAGAGAAAAGGAAGAGACTGCCCGAAGAATGGCAGAAGGGGCTAGAAAGCTCTTAGTTGAAGAAAAGCAATGAGAAGACGAAGAAGAAGATGTCAGGGAAGAAAAGAGAAAGAAAGAGGAAGCCATCCAACGTAAGATTGCTGAGCTAAAAAAGGCCATAACTCAAGAAGATTTGAATCCAAGACTAGAAGGACAATACCTAGAAGAATGCACCGAAGAAAAAAGTAATAAAATGAAGAAGATCTAGGTGGTGAAGAACAAGAGCAGAGCCCTGCCTGAGATAAACCAGAAGACCCCCATCCACTTCAAGAATCCTACTTAGAGGAGGCCATCTTCCCATAGTCGAAATGGGATTAGTACCATTTATCCCATCCGAAGAGTATGATGTGGCATGTCTGGAGGACGTATAGTTCGATCCTAAAACGAAGTAAATCGTTTGGAGAACAGAAAATACTCTGAATATGGGAGACCGACCCCCTATCACCACAATCACAGAGAGAACAATTGTAAAAAATGTTGAATATAATCCGAATCAAATAGCTTCCATGGGAATTGCATATGCATGTGCAAATGCTCACAATATTGATAAACTCACAGAGACCCTTGAGTAGTTCAAGGAAAAATTGTCGAGATGAAAGCGGTTTTGAAGAAAGAGGAAAGAGTCTGTAGAGAATCCAAGAGAAAGTATTCAGAATATGAAAATTTGCAGCAAGATTGCCAAATTCTAGGAGAAGAATGAGACACTTTGAAGCAGTCCAACATGAACCTAATTAAAGAAAAATGGGAGTTGGAAAATAAGATTGCAGAGCTGGAAGCACAAAAGTCTATAGCTAATCAGAGAGCAAAGCAATATGAAGACCAAGCAACAAGATTAGAAGTTCAGAAGAATGCTCTGCAGATGTTGTTAAAGACAACAAATGAACAGAAGGCAGATATTGCACCTCTGACAAAACAAGCATTTTTATCAGAAATAAGATTTATCAAATGCAGTTGCATATCATAGAAGAAGTTTTCAAAGTCAAAAAAATAGAAGATAGACTGCAGCAGATTACGAACACAGCTGCAAAATTCAGAGACACAACTCAAGACATTGTAGAAGTTATTCAAGGAAGATTAGCATGGTTGGAAAAAACTCAGGATAAGCTGGAAAACACACCAATCAAATCTTTAAAAAGAATGCAGCTAGAGTATGAGCTGATAGGTTTCAGCAATAGAGTGGCTGAAAAGTTGATCGAGGCATTCCAGAAGATAGTGGATAAATGCGGAGTTTTCTAAGAAAGTGATTGCCACTTACAAAAGGTGCCAAACATCATCCATGAAAAGGTTAGATGAACTTCCTGTACATGAAGAATATTTGCAGCATTTACATACTAGATTTCAGGAAGACGAGCTTAGAATACAGTCGATAAAGAAATTAGATGAAAGGGTTCTTAAGAATGTGATTTCTCAGGCTGCAGTTAGTAAATACATTCTAGAGGATCAATTTCGACTACTCCCAGCCAGGATGACTGATATAAAGGCTCAATATTCAAAACATGAAGTGACAGCAATATTTTTGGAGCCAGCCAAGTTGAAATAATTACATCCGATTCTAAGGCATGGAAGCAATTCATTGCTGATTTGAATGGGCCCATTTAAAAGTGTTTTTGTCTTTTGTACGCATGGAAATATATGTGTAATAAAGTTTGTATTTATCTTGAATTAGTGGATACACTAAAAGACAAATTTTGTGTAACCGAATGTAAAGGGATCCCAAGGGGAAAGGAAGGTCAAGAGTCTTTTTTAGATGTATAAATATTGTTGAGGTCGAAGAGAGCCAGGAATTTTCTAGCTTGCTTATGTGAAACACATATTGTAAGAGGAACTATTTCTGATTATAATAAAGAAGATAGAATTTTAGGCTAGAGAAGGAGCTGTTCAATTTCAAGTGCATGTTGTGTGGATGGCTAAATAGAATTATTCTTGTATTTGCTGGATATGCAACTAGTGATATCATTCTAACTCTGAACTAATTCTTAGTAGTGAATGATTTCATTTCCTTGTTTTGAATCTTGTGCAACAGATGAGTGATGAATGTTTAAATAAACAATGATCTATCTCTATGTTGATCCTTCTACTTTTTCTGTGTATAATGAATTATATCAGCCATCTGTAAGATTCTATATGCATGGAATATAGTACATTACTCATACAAATTATCATCTTGCTCCATAGGGATAGGTTAGTTAGTATTACATAGGTTTAGTTTAGTTGTTATTTTCTTTATGTGATTCAGGAACAAAGGCGATAAGACGAGAGGTAAGAACCTATGCATCACATTATGAACCCTTTGCTTCCTAATCAAGTTGCATTTAAATTTAGTCACTTGCATATCATTATAAAACATAAAATAAAATACACATAAATGGTGGATCGGGCCGCAACTTGTAAAGCAGTTTTAAACCGTTACTTAAATCTACGGTAGCCGAACCGTAAACCGGACGAATTCTCCATACCAAACAATAAGCGCACTAATTGGGAGCGGTTATTGGGGAGAATCCTTACTGTCAGTACTTGGGATTTTCTAGGACTGAACACCCGAATTGCTACAAACCTGAGGAAACAGGTCGAGGAGTTGCAAGCGCAACAGACAACAAGCACACCTCCTGAGTTGCTTGAAGATCGCAACAAAACAACGTCTAAGGCTATTGCGAGGATAAGCCAAGGAGAAAAACTTTGCACTAAGGCAGTTGAAGCCATTTCCGCGATGTGGGAAGTGATTATGGAGGATGAGACTGTGGAGAAGATCAAGGAAGATGCACAACAAGCTGATGAGAGAATCATCGCGGTAAAGGAAGAGATGAAAAAGATGTCTCTTAGGGAGAAGGTTACAAATATCACCGAGGTAAAGCAGCTCCAACAGGAAGTCCAAAATCTCCGCGACCAAGAGCAGACTAGGAATGATGAAGAAGCAGCACACTAGTCAGAAGAAGCATGAGTTAGAGGGCTTATTTAGCATGTACAACAGAAGCTTCAACACATCACGTAGGAATTTGAAGCAGGACCGTCGAAACATATCAGTTATGATCATGTGGAACAGTTTGCTAAGCAAGTTGAGGAGGTTGGTGTGGATGTTTCCTGGGTGCAACAAATTTTGCAGGAATTTCAGGACAAGTTTGGTCTTATGGCGCAGCCTGCGCCAGAGGCATGAGTTTTGTAGAACACTTGATTTTGCAGAGGCATCATTTCTTCTTAGTGGCTCGGGATGAGACGCATGTGAGTGTTGGGGGCCTGTTGGGCCTAGAAAATTGCACAAGGAAGAATCCGACGCGCAAGAGCAGGAGGAAAAGTGGGTGCGCGATGGAAGAAAAGCAGGTAAAGGAAGAAGCACAAGCGTGAAGTAGAGAAAGTTGCGACGAGGATAGATGCGAAAAGGAAAGATAGATCCGAGCTGTTGGAAGGGGCAGGTAGAAGAGTAAAGGCTCGACAGGTGACAGTCAAGACATACTATAGAAGGGCGAGCCAGTAGAAGACTAAAGGACAAGTTTTGTGGCTAGTTATGACCTGTACAGACAGGATGAAAGACATTTCCACGGCTAGTTATGGTTGTGGTCAATGTAGTGCATGACTTTTGCGGGTAGGTATGGGCTGAAATTAATGTAATAGAAGATATTTTGTAGCTAATTGTGTCTGTAATAACTAAGATGTAATAACTTGACCCTACGCGGTCTTGTAAACACTATAAATAGGAGGAACCCGCTCTGTATAAGGGTCTACTTCAATATTGGTTGCTTTTAGCTTGAAGAGTTAGCTAGAGTAAGTTGTTAGTTCATTGTTGACTCAGAAGAGGAGTCTAGTAGAAGTAGACGACTATTGAGCCGTGGATCTGCAGCTGAGTGCACAAACAATAGATTAGAAGAACCGATCCAGGCTGTGTGCAGATCGGTAGGTGTAGATAGAAGCAATAAACCAGAGAGCATGAGAGAAACAAAGAGTTGAGAAAAAGACATATCTTAAGAATAGTCTGTAAGTCGCAGACTACAATGTGCTACCTATACTTCTCATGCCAGATGAAGAGCACCTTGGTGGTTTTTCCCAGATGGGTTTCCACGTTATTTCATGTTTTGCATGAATGAATGTTGTTAAATATTGAAGGTTTATGTGGATGTTTGCTTACTTTGTATTGTTTACAGTTGTTTTTGAATGTATGTCGCAATATTACCAATCAGTAAATGAATGAATGTTTAAATCCTTGTCAACATGTTGTGTATGATTTCATGGTTAATCTACTAAGTTCCAATATAAGTCGCACACTATTCATGATAAGTAAGGAATCAGCTGCGTGGCATAGTTGCACCAATTGTTAACTGGTTAAGGACAAGGTTGTGTTCCACATCGGTTGTGGCACCCAGTTGCACCTCTGTCACATAGTAGAAGACTCCATCCCCCCCATCTCTATCGAGCGCTTTGGCCATGTGCCAAGGTACTATAATCCCTCACCAACTGCAGAAACATGGCTTGGCAGTTACACATTAAGATATCTCGAGTGGGATTGGGCTTCCCTCTCGGGTGTTGTCGACTGAGCTTGCTCCGTGGGGCCGATGTCTTTTGGTGTTTTGTTGGTATTGTGTTGTTGTTGAACCTCGGGTCGAGAAAAGAAGGAATATTAGGCCAACAATGCCAGTCGTGAAAATAACTCTCAAGATAATACAAATCTCTAGGTCTATCTCTCAAAGCAATCTGTCACAGTTAGTAAGAGCAGACCTATCAATTAGAAGACAATGATGAATCCTCCTATTTTCACTAGATATCCTAGTTATCTATTCTTTTGGTGACATTTTTATACCTTTTTTTATCTACACCCTTAATATGTCAATCCTAATATATTATCCACTTTCCCTTATCCTTATTCTAGTTCCTTCTTCATTTACCATGCTTGAAATAGATCCAACATCTTTCTCTATGTGCCTTCTAAAATTGTTGTCTCCATATACATATGTAAATTTAAAATACGCAACAATACCTATATCTACAAGTATATTAAAATATCCCTCTTATCCCCTTCTTAAGCTCTATATTTCTAAATTTTAAAACCTTCCATATAAATGAATGTGACGAGTTATGGACGAAATTAATATACTAGTTCACCATTTGTTAGACGGCTACACTTACTATTCAAGAGAATTAAGGTATGGCAAAAATTACACAATTTAGTCAATCATTACATAGTCGTAGTCAACTCCCAAGGAGAAAGTGTCACAAAGTGAGATTTGAATGCGAGTGGGGAGGCTAACAACATTTCTCCCAACCACTCTTTATACACTCAATTGACACACCACTTTAACACTATTAAAAGATCTCACTCATTTATTATTTCGAAATTAAATTTTGATATTTTTAATTTAGAAATAATTATCCTCGTAAAATTAGTATTTTCACTATTTCAAAAAAATATTGTAAAAAAGATAAAATGCTAAAACATAGAAAAATACAGAAATATTTAAATATAAAATATTGTAATCGTATAAAGCTAGGTGATCTCCAACCAAATATATATATAATGACTAAATATTTTATACCTCAAAAAAGTAATTCTAAAGATAATACCAATCTATATGTCTATACCTTATAGCATTATGTTGCAATTAATAGAAGAAGATTATAAAAAAAAAGCAATAATGAATCATCTTAATTAAAAAATCATAGTTTTACTAGATATCCTAGTTATATATTGTTTTAGTGACGTTTTCAAACTATTTCTATGTATACCCTTAATATGTGTATCCAATATATTATATACGTTTTCTTATTTTTATTCAATTCCATCTTTCTCTTTCTATGCTTATCCTGGTTCAACTTCACCCTTCTTTTTTAATGGGTAAGAAATTCAACATTTTTTTTTCTTTTAAATTTTTTATCTCTATTTCTCTAAGTAAAATTAAACAGATCGTTGGATAGTTCCTAAAATATCATGGGTGGAAAGGATCTGCCATCTCTGTGAGAATATGAACATTGAAGATGAAAATCACTTCCTCTTAGAGTTCCCTGGGTACACCCACATTAGATCTCAGTTTCTTAATCTTTGTTGCAATACTGACCTTCCTAGCCTTTTAACGTGTCAAAATCATAGTGAACTCGAGACGCTTCTCTCCAAGCCCTTTGAGCATAAGAATACAATTTTAAAACAAACTAATTAATTCGTTTCTTTAGGTCCGATAAACCAAAATTTGGTCTTAGTAGACGTTAACCATCATCATCATCATCAAAATACCAACTATATATATATATATATAAACCCCTCTCACTTTCTTATTACCCATCTACATACTTCTAAATTTTAAAATAAATAATATGCGAAAAGGATATATATTAAAACCCCTCTCCCCTCCTTATTACTAATCTATATATTTATGAACTCTAAAATAAATGATATGCGAAAAGCTATGGATCTAACTAATAAACTTTACCTTAAACAAACGACTTTCACACTATTAAAGGCTCTTTGGTCATTTCTTATTGACTTTCACACTATTAAAAGCTTTTCGGTAATTTCTTATTTCAA
Organism: Pseudotsuga menziesii; assembly: GCA_001517045.1. Lineage (NCBI taxonomy): Eukaryota > Viridiplantae > Streptophyta > Pinopsida > Pinales > Pinaceae > Pseudotsuga > Pseudotsuga menziesii. The sequence goes on from LPNX011146950.1 coordinate 23,057, forward strand.
AATTAAATTATGAATTTTTTATAATTTCTTATTTCAAAATAAAATTACGATATTTTTATTATTTTTTATTTCAAAATTAAATTATGATATTTTTAATAGAGATCATTTTTTTCATCAACTTAGTATTTTAAATATTTGAAAATACCCTTCGATAAAATAAAGTGCAAAAACAAAAACAATTATTAAGCAAATCATGGAATTTTAATTTTTTCAATAACATTAAGTGGAGTGCTTTATTACAATTCAGTGAGATAGAATATTTATAACAAATAATAATATTTTTATATATAAGTTAAAAATAAATAAAAATAAAAATATTGTTTATAGAGTAATTTATTATTTTATATTGTGGATTTTATTGTAATATACTTAGAACTAAAAAAATAAAATATTTATTATTTATTTTAGTTAAAAAACATTATGTTAAATTTTATTGTAAAGTTTATGACCAAGTGGGTCAAGGATGACTGTAACTGAAGAATTAGTTATTTTAATAATTAATAAAAAGACACCTATCAAGGGGAGACTATTAAATGAGTATTCATTGACCCACTAGGAGGAAGGAGCAGCTGTAAAAAGATGGTTGACAAGTGGCAGCATTGGCATTTCACTTTCTAGATGTTGCAAGAGCATAATCCCTAAAAAAGTGGTCATGTTCCCTGAGAGGGGGAACTAAGTTGGTGGCTCATTTAATTCCAAAACTGACCCAAAGACCTAGGCAATCTTATATAAACCATCAAATTGAGTAGGAGGCTCACTACTCATTCTGATTTTTGAGAGAATGAACCTTGTGACTACTGCAAACTGAAAAGTCAGTCATAGAAGGAATTTGATGAGGGGATAGCTAAAGTGATTTGTTGAGTTAAGTCTGTTACTGAGTGCTTTGTTGCAGAAGTATGTTGTGTGGAAGAGATCTTCTTCCTAGTGGCTCAGTGAACAGGATCGAGGGTCCTAAGCAAGTAACTTTGGCTGCTTCAGGAGAAGGTTGGGTGGAACAGTCTTCCGTGGGTGTTTGTCCCCTTTCTTCATTCTATCTTGGTTCAATTGTTATTTAATTTTCTCAATAACTGCTTTACTGAAACCAAAACGTAAACTAATTCTCAATAAATGCTTTACTGAAACCAAAACATAAACCAATTAAGTCACTAACTATCCTACTCCTAAGCTAAACTACATATATACAAATGATTAAGTAAAATGAAACAACGAATGAATCCATTGAAGCACTTCTTATTTTGCAAAATGAAATCCATCAAATATTAGTATTTAGTATTGGTAATCGAGGTGCATCATATTGAAGGATAGGAAAAATTAATTGAGATCCATTATTTACAAAGAAGGGAAAAGGAAAAGGAAAACTCTTTAGATATTATTCTTCCAACCATGCGAAAATTGGATCATGAAAATGAGGTTGAAAGCTATAAGATTCATAAGGACACATAAAATTTGATGGTTCGGATAAAGACCTAATGGAGGATGTTTCATTTAAAGAAATTTTATTATTATATAAAACATCGTTATAAATCATATTTCATGAAACATGTGGTTGTTCAAAATATTTTATATTTGTGAAATTTATATTGAAGGTAAACTATCAACAGGTTTCTCTTCTAGCTTACAATTTTGTGTATTAATCCAATTAATAACATTGGTATGTGATTCATTAGGAATAATGTTTGAGAGACTTTTATTTTCTTCTTCCCTCGAATAGACAAAAGTATGGCTTTTCTTATTTTTCAGAATATGTGTTTGTATTAACTTTTCCTTGTTAATCTGATCCTCAAGTAAATTGTATTTAGAGCAAATACTATGAAGCTCATTTTCAATTTCAGCCAATTCTTTCTCCAAAGATCTATCTTCATTATGTTCTTCATGAAACTCTAATCTAGTATATGAAAATGAAGGATATTCAATTGACTGATTGTCTATATCTGAAGGAAGACTTTCTAAATAATTGGAGGTAAATAATAAATCTTCCTCATTCCCTATCATCTTCTCATCCAAGATTGGATAGATGTGATTAAATTTAGAAGGAGGAAAATGATTAGATATGGTAGAATCTCTATATGACAAATTACAAGCATTAGAGTTAGGCTTTTGTTCTAAAATTTTAGGTTCAAATTCTAGACAATGAAGGTTAGAAGTGAGGAATTCAACGTATCTATTTGAAGAAGAAAAATTATAATTAGAACTTTGGATAGAATTTAAGTTTAATTCACCTTTTGTGTTCTGTGAAATTGTTTGAATGTTTCTTCTCTTTTGTACATAAATTATTTCATTGCATAAAACCTTAACTTGGTCTTCTAACTTAAATAATTTTGATATCTTTGACTCATCTTTAATATGCTTTTCATCATATAAATAAAAAGGAGGAAAACTTTTAGAAGAATGCCTTTTGAAATATTTTTCAAGTTTTAGAGTGTACTCACATGCTTCATGTAAATCCGTTATGCCCTTTTGTAGAATGAACATGGACATATATATTTGGGAAGAAATTGAACATACCATTCCAAAATGATGTATGTTGAAGGTGTATGATTCTTATGTAAGATATAAAATACCTGTTGGAAAAGGATATTGAAGTTTCCAATGGATTCACCATTGTTCATCTGCATTTCACTAAGATCTTGATAAACCTTAATTGGATTATAATCATCGAAAGCATTTTCAAAAAACATTTTAAACTGTGACTAGTTATGAATTGAATGAATAGGAAAAAAATTGAACCAACAAAAATCGTTACCTTCGAATGTGAGTGGAAATAACCTGCAAACAATATCCTCATAAACAACATTAAGAAAGCAAATAATTGACTCATATTTTATGATATGTTCAATAGCTGAATCATTTCCCTCGCCATTGAATTTTGGAAAAAGATCTACTGCCTTTTGTAGAAATTCATGCAAAGGCCCTTGTAATCTCAATGCAAAAGTGGACTCCCATGCAAGGATATGAGCAGAAGCCATAAACAAAAAACATCAAAAATATTGACTCCTTAGGAGGTTAGTTTTCCATCTAAGTAGCTCTATAGTGCATATATATGACAACTAAAAGAATAAGAAATAAAAACAATTAAAAACCAAGAGCCGGAGGATAAATATTTTATGAAACAAAAAACTATTTGTTTACTTCATGGCCCTCACTCTAGCGCCATTTGTTGGCCAAATTTTCTGTCCTAAGGCCAACAAGGAGAGATAACCTATATAAGGCGCTTAACACAACCTTTCATATGTTTGAAATAGCTATCCCTTGTGGGAACAAAGGCCCCGCTTCCTATATGGGTTTGCTCTCAACAAGAGAGTCTTACAATCTAATGCTATGAGTTATGAAACATGCAATTGGAATCCCGAAGATGTAATAGAACTAATACAAAATATATAACTAATTATTATGCAAATTCTAATAGCTGAAAACAACCATATTTAACAATTGTTAAAACATGCAGATTTAACAGCTGCTAACATGTAGTTATAGTTATTGAAAAGAAATGTGATCTAAATTCTATTTAAACTATTCTCTATCTATTAAATCTATCCTATCCTGAGAGCTAAATTAATAAGAATATGATGCATATAAATAAAGATTATATCATTGTTAATTTAAAAGAAACTTAAATGAACAAAAACATGTTAAATGCAACAAAAATTTACAGAGTCTAAAAATCTTCCATGATTATGCAAATATTGTTTATGCATCAAATATGCTATCATTCCAGCTAATCAAAAGTAGAATTTAAATAAAAAAGAAAACCTCTATTTTATTCAAATTCTTCTGTATGCATAAGAAAATCTGACAAGATACAATTGATTAAATGAAACAAAGGAAATTTTGTTCTCTTCATATCTTAGACCTTTCACTATAAAATATTAAAAGAGATTTTGAATACAAAGTGAACAAAATGGATAGAAGTTTCTCCAAATTCTATTTACAAACAAAACATTTCAACAGAGAAAAGAGCTCTGGAAAAATATTCTCTCTGCTTTCTCTATGTGGAGAACCCCCCCTTGTTCCATTTGAATTGTACTTCTTTATATAAGCATAGGAGCTAATAGCAAACTTCTAAAGGTATGGGTTCAGGGTGGAGGGTATATCAGCGTGAATGGCAATTTTGGGGCTCAACTAGGGTCGACTTATTGACGGTTGCTGCAGGTTTTTTCCCTTGAGTTCTTGGCTATCTAGGGTTTTGTTGGTTTGGTTTATATGACAGCGTAGTTGGGTCTCTCTTCCATACATTTGGGAGAAGTAGCAAAAATCATGGGGGACATAGAGGATTCAATTGTGAAGGGTGCTTTTGTGTCTGCTCTGGCTGCTACAGGGGAGGGTCTTATGATTGCGAATGACCTGACATCTAGCCCTACATTGGGAGCTGGGCTTGTTTCATATTTTCTCGGGTGGTTACCAAACCCTTTGGAGAATTCTCAACTTGGGTTTGCATATCTGGATGGTGATGTGAAGGAATTGTATTTTATGGTTTCCTCTGGGCCTGCTGGTAGGGGTATTGAGGAGTTGACAGATTTTGGATGTGGTGGCGTTGATGTTGATTGCATGGGCAGACCCGGGTTTACTGTAATCAATCAACAACACCCCTAATTCACTGGCCCTTTCGGCGATAGACCGCAAAGCGGCCTGAAGTCTCACCCGAAGTGAATCTAATGGGTTGGCCAAGACTCAAGTGTCTTGGACCAGGTTCTGAGGCAGTCCTACTGGTGTTGCGCAGCTCTTCAGGCTGCGAGATCTCCTACTGGGTGGGTGCGTCGCGCACTCTCTTTGTCGTGCAGTCCTTCTCACCGCAGCTTCTCTACCCTCTCGCGCACCGCACAGGTTCTTCCCTCGTCTCACAACTTCTACCTTCTCACAATATCTCCTTCCTTATCGCATCGCTGTGCACCGCAGGACAAACAACCCCTTCTCAACGCCAGACCCTCAGCTCGTAGTATTGCCCACCGCAGCTCCTCTGCCGGTGCGATATCGCCTCCCTGCGATATTCTACCTCCACGGCCTGCGCTCTAACATTGGCTGTGTCGACGGGCGAAGTTCGACCTCCAGGAAGTTATATTCCGATTAAATAGTCATTTAGAAACAATATAAGGGAGCCTTTATGCGACTTACTGAAATACTTCATTTACTTTAATCCCCAAGTACTATTGTAAGCTGAGCAATACATACATTCATTAACTGCAACTAATATCATAAGCATAATAACCAGTAACAGTAAACAAATACAATCACATTCATACAACACATAACACACGGATTTAACGTGGTTCACCCCCAGGATGGGAGTTACGTCCACCAAACTGTGCTTCTATTATCTATCTTGAGGGAAGTTAGCACAGTCTGTTGCAATGCATATGCAGCGCGAGATCTCCTCTAGATATCTGGCCTTTTCCTATCTCTATACTGCCTTTCTTACAATATATCCTCCCCTCTCTACTCTCTCTCTGGATGGTTACATACAGACTCAAATGACTCACAGACAAGCTAGGTGTCTGGATCGTTACAACACAGTCTGTCTGACTGACTCCTGAATCTACTTCAAAAGTATTCAACTAATCAACTAAGGAATCAACCTCTGAACCAACCCTTTTACAATACAAAATGCAAGCTTTTATAGGAATCCCGAAGGTCGTTCCCTTACAACACTGTGGGCCTGTCCCAACAGTAAACCCATACCCTAATTAGTGACATTCGGTCCTCTCTGTCCTTGAGGTAGCCGCTTCCCGTCACACTACAGCTTTCTGCAGTCTTCCATGCTTCCCGGCGCTGATCATGGGTACTATGCACCGCTTCAATCTCTGGCCTTTGTCTTCAATGCTTGAGCCTCGTTGCTCCTTCTTCTTTATGAGGGTCGCTGAGCCCTCCTATCTTCCGCCGCTGCCTTCAATGCAGTGGTTGAACTTTCTTCTCTTGGCCGCTCAGGTACCGTTGCCTTATAGACTTTTCTATCTCAAAAGTCAATGTTTCCGGCTCTGCTCTACAGCTGGAAACGCGCTACAGCGTCGTAGCCTTGCCTTGTCCTCTTTCCGCCAAAAATTTACCTTTCCGCTAAACTAGCAGCTTCCTCTGTAGCTGCGGGACCCTACTCCAACAGTCCCCTAACACTCACTTGTGGCTCGCCCCCCAGCCACTACCAGCAGGTGCCTCCTGTTGTAGCTTCTCCTTCGCCTCCTGCGAAGTTTTCTGCAACTTACCCCGAAGTTCTGCAACTTCATTCTTCATTACCTCGGCACGCTCTCGTGCCGATTCAAGCAAGGTTGGATTGATATGGGAGTCCTCTGTTTGATCAGCTTGCTCACGGATGGTAGTGAACTCCTTCACCTTTTGCTCCACTGCGTCGACTAATTCGGTGATTTGCTCCTGGAAGGGTTGAAGTAGGTCGGTGATGTGCAGCTCCTTTGTTCTTAACTGCTGGGCTTCCTGCTGTACTTGGTTCATCTCCTTTGTCTTTTTCATCTTCTGAAGGGCTGCTAAGCTCTTAATATCTTCTTTCATTGCCATCGTAGTGCTCTCTATCACCTGGATGTTTCGCTGGATATCCACTCGCTGAGGTGGCTCATCTAGCTCGGACCATGCGCTCATCGCATCGGTCAGTACTGATGTTGCTTCGTTGATGCGGGACTGCATCTGCGCAACGGTGAGTCTAAAAGCCTCGATTCTCACTCTCTGGCCTGCCTGGGAGGTATCCCGTGCGCGAGCCTCAAGCTCAGCGATATGCGCATCGTGATCTGCCTTCATCTTAGCCACTTCTTCGTCCATTCTAGCGACGGTATCCTCCAGAGCCTTTGCTCTGTCGGCTACTTTTCTTAGCTTTTGGGGAGTATCTTCCGTGAACTCAATGTTACACCTGGGTAGTTCTAAAGCAATGTTCTGCAGCAGCTGAGAGAGTGCCTGATCCCTTTCCTGATATGCTTCCAGCTCACCAACCTTCTTCTGATAGCTGGTAGCCAGTGCTGCATTCTTTTGCTTTAGCTGCGCATTCTGCTTATAAGTCACAAGCTCTCGGGTCCGGAGTTCTGTGCTTATATGCTGTTCAATCATCTGCAACTGCTCAGTATGGAATTCCACCAGGTTGACCTCAATAGGTTGGTCAAACTGCACTGGTGGATCCTTCATCGTCACAGGGAATCAGATGCTCCCTGGTGGAATCAACACAGTATTGAGTCGATATTTTGCTAGACCTTCCTCGCGGGATATCGACGGTGTCGATGCTTCTTTGGCGGTTGCCTTAGCCGATGGGATGTGCACCGCGGCAGTCTTCTCTGTAATTACTTTTAAGTCTTGCTGTTGCTTTTCGACTGCGCTCTGTATTTTCTCCTGTTGTTCCCTCATCGCATCCAATGTGTCCTTCAGTACGTTAGATGTCCTTGTTGCAATGAGTTCGTAATCCTCATCTGTTAATGTGGCCTGGGAAACTGGCTTTGTGGCCTTGTGTTTTTTCTTCTTCTTTGTAGTGGCCACCTCTGTTGGCCCTCCTGTTGGTTCTTTCCTCTTTACTCCTGGTAGCGGTGCTTCCATCGTTCCTGCTTCTTGGGTGTCCATTTTGTCTTTGCCTTTTTCAATTGGGTCTGTCTCCGCAGAGCCTGTTGGCAGTGGTGTGGTGTCTTCATACTCTTGCTGCCATTGGTTATCAAAGCCTCTTATGACACTCTCAACATCCTGTGCTGTCATCCTGAACCAGCCAGGAGCCCAATCATCCCTTATTGTCCTTTTCGGCCGTAGATAGACTCTATGGCTGTCTGCCATAAAATTGAGCCGGCTATCATACAGGTCGATGGTCTCTGTGCTGAGCCGTGGTAATTCCTCGATAGTTGTCTTCAGCATTGCATAGTATTCATGGAATACCATCGAATTGACGTGTTTCCTTGCTGGGATGTTGGTGTCCCATAAGCTAGCATAGCGCAAACCCCTGGGTGCTCCTCCTGGAATCTGCGGAAATTGTGTATTCGGGGGATCTTTCCAGCCCACGAATGCACATAGAATAATTAACCAAGAAAAGTGTAAAGGGTGGTTTTCCTGATCTTGGGCTGCCAAACAATCTTCCTGAAGCATATTTAATAGAAACAAGGACCAGTTAAACTGTTCTCCCTCTGTAACTTGTACAGCCAGGCTAATCATAGATCCTGTAACTTCCTTCGGTCGGACCTTGGTTAGCAATCTCCCCGCCAGCAGGTTGGCTATAAATCTGAGTGTCTCGTTCTCGATACTGGTGATATCATAAGCCCTACCTCCTCTTTGTAACTTGTATTTTTTTACTAAGTCCGGTGGTAACTTCGAATCCTTGGTCTTCCCTGATATTTGTAAGTCGAGGATTTTACCAGTTTTAGACAGCCCGGTGATGCGGTGGATCAAGTCGATGTTAAGGTCGACCTTATGGCCTAGCCAGAGATAACACCCGTGTAGACACGAGAGTAGGACACGTACCACGGCATTGACCTCTACACTATGTCCAAAATGGGGTAACCTCAACAGATTGAGCAGACCGGTGGGCTCAAGAATCTGGACATGTGGCATGGGAACCAATTCCTCTTTTGTTGTCCTCGGGTTCTTCTCATGTCTAAGATACTGGTCTGATTTGAAGTGAGGGTATGTCTTACCATCTGCTAGGTTGTAATCTACGAATTTAACAACAGCAGCATACCCCACAAGATCGCCATTTTCCTTAACTTGAGGGTCTATTGGCGGGATAGGGACAGCAAGCTTACCAGTCTTGGAGAGTTTGACCTCTGGAGCGCCTTCGACTCGAGGGAAGAGGTAGTCTGCTTCATTCACTATGTCTTCGTCCTGCCCCAAACTGGACTCCCCTGGGAGCTGCAACTGGCTCCTCATCTGTGGTGGTGGTCTGGTCTGTGAAGAACCCGGTTGAACGTTCCTAACTGGTGTTGTCATGGGAGCTGCCAGGCCAGTACGCTTGAATATTTTCAGCAGCGCGTCTAGTGGTTCATCCTCGGCCAGGAACCAGTCGGTGTGAGGCGGCGGGTATGCAATGGCTGCAATATCTGGAAAACTCTTTAGCTTGTAATGGGATGGGCTCTGTACGAGGAAGACTGAGTTTGCACACTACAATTTTTGGCTCTGTGAAAATGTAGTCCTTCCAATGAATAATGTCTTCTTTTTATGTCATGGATGATAGTCCCGGACGCAACGGTCATCTAAACTGAGCTCGTTGGTCATATTAATTGCATGGACAAGACCACACCGGTTACCCGATCCTTAATAAATGCAAAAATCTGATCAAATTGCCCTCAAAGTGTGTGTACCGGCGCCAATCTCGTCGAAGATTTTGTCAAATCTAGAAACTTAATGAGGCCTGCCGCCAAATCTACGGTAAGGGATACCGGTCATTTCCTCATTAACTGCCTGTCAGACCGTGA
>LPNX011146950.1:33216-81520 GCA_001517045.1 Pseudotsuga menziesii
AATCGTGCCTCCAGGATTTTCTGCGCAGTCGGCTTTCCAGCGAAATGACCTCCTGCGGTTCCTGAATGTGCCTCTCTAATAATAACGTCTTTTTCATGCGGCATTACACATCTGCGTAGAACTTCGTCCGGGCCTAATTTGTATAGGCATCCTGCGATGAGGGTAAAGTCTGCTGCCTTTACAACCAACTGTTTCTTTTGCTGCTTAGTAAACTCCGTAGGTGCTACTCCTGTAGTGAGGAATTGAATAATGCCAGTATAGTAGTCATCTGCAATCTGGATTGAGAATAACTGTGCATCGGGCAGATTGTCTTCAAGGTTACTTGGTTCTTCTCCTGATTCTATTCGTGATAGATGATCAGGTCCCGCATTCAATCTTCCTAGTTTCACAATGATTTCAAAATCGTACTCCTGGAAGAGGAGTAACCATCTGCAGATTCTCCCCCCTAACACTGGTTTATTGACTAGGTACTTCAATGCGGAATGGTCTGTAAACATTTTGAACGATGCACCTAATAGATAGTGCCTGAACTTCTGCAGCGCATATACCATATCTAAGCCCTCCCTTTCTGTTGTGGTGTAGTTCTTTTCCGCTGTCGATATCTTTCTGCTGGAATAGGCGATGGGATGATCAAGATCCCCTTCTCCTGGCTGGGTCAAGACGACTCCTAATGCGATGTCGGATGCATCCACATGTACATGGAAAGGCTTAATCCAGTCTGGAAATACTAGGATGGGTGCTGTAACCATCTTCTGTTTAAGGATGTCTAGACTCTGCTGGCATTCCTCGTTCCATAGGAATTTTACATCTTTCTTTAGCAATTTCTCCATTGGTGCTGTAATCTTTGCGTATCCCTTGATGAACTTTCTGTAGTACCCAGTATGACCAAGTACTGTCCTCAGTTGCTTGACGGAGCTCGGTGCTGGGAGGTTCACAATGATGGCAATCTTTGCGGGATCTACCATCAAGCCCTGTCTACACACAATGTGGCCCAACAAAATACCAAATGGTGCACAAAATATACATTTCTTCAAGTTTAGGGAGATCTGGTACTGCCTACATTTCTCTAGCATCAGTCTGAGATCTCCTATGTGCTTATCAAGTAGCCCAAATATAGTCCAATCATCAAAATATACTTCTAATAATTTATGAATGTATTCTTTAAATACAGCAACTACTACTCTAGAAAATATAGCTGGGGCATTCTTAAGACCAAAGGGCATTACCGTATACTGGAACGAGCCCCATTCTGTTGCAAAGGTGGTCTTAGAGCGATCTTCTGGATGTATTATGATCTGGTGGTAGCCTGAAAAGCCATCAGTGAAGGAGTAGACCTCCTGTCCTCCCACGTTGTCTAATACTTCATCAGTGAACGGTGTTGGAAATGGATCATGAAGTGATGCATCGTTGAGTTTTCGCAGATCAACACAGATTCTAATGTCTCCTTTTGTTTTCTTCTCCTGCATGACCATAGGGCTAACCCATTCGCTTTCCTCTACTGGCTCAATGATGCCTGCTGCTAGCATTTTATCGATTTCGTCCTTAACTTTTTCTTTGTAGCGCGGATTCAATCTATATGGGCGCTGTTTTACTGGTCTAGCATCCTCCTTCAATGGTATCCTCATGACTCCTAGGTCTCCTACTATTCCCTTCATCTCCATGAATTTGGTGGGGAATAGGTCCTGATAGTCGTGTAGCAGATCTGCAATCTGTCCGACTGTTTCATCATTCCAGTAGTCTCCAATAGAGGCAAACTTAGGTTCTTCGTCTGTGCCAATATTAACCTTTTTAATCTTAACGGGTTCAGTTATTGCTGGAATCTCTAGCTTTGGTCCCTCCACATCGCGAGTGCCTTCTGATTCAGGAATGTTAGTATTGCGAGGATCTTCATCTGCCTCTTCTGGTTCTGATGCAAAATTATAGCATTCCAACGCCTCTTTGAGCTGGCTGGTCCACTCAGGTTGGACTGGTACTGAGATAGTGCGATCCTCGAAAATCTTTGTCTTGATTATGTCTAGGGCCTGGGCAACGCTTGGATGTTCCGACTCAAATGCGAAGGTGAGCAGGAAACTGTCTGTCATAAGTGACCATGTGGTCATTCCCTTGCGCAGCTCAGTATCTGTATACCAATTCCTGGGAATTGTGTCCAATGTGTGAATGAATCTGTGAACCCATTCATCCTGTGGAATGTCCAACCAATTCTGTTGACATGTCTGAATGTGTACCCTGGGGTCAGTTTCTCCTGTGTACTTCTGCTGAACATACTCTCTGTCGTCAGAGAATCTGATGGCCATCAGTCTTTTTATGTTATCCCATGATGCGATATTCTCTTTATGCGCATACCACCATCTTGCAGGTGTAGCTCGAACTGCAAGGTCCATAGCTGCGGTCCTCTGCTCCTGAGGAATTTGTTGCTCAATTTGTTCCAAAAAATCCTGGATATCCGTCAGACCATGATAGGATGGGATCTCATTGATTTCTGCGCCTATCCATCGCAGCGACTTACTTATAAACGCACATCTGCGCGATGAGACTTCATACAGTCTGTTCTACCAGTTCTCTAAGTCGACATCAGAATCCGATGCGCATGAACTGTCGCATTGCCAACTAATATGCCCTTCTGCGGTGGGATTTATATAATCATTCTGGTTTGCAGTCACCTGGTAGAGATTATCGATGTTATATGCCTCCTCTTCTGCTCTGATAGGTTCAACATATCTAGGGCCCTGGAGAGGGTCCAATGGTGCGATGACCCGGATCTGCGCATCTTCAAAGGTCATTTGTCTTTTCTTTAGGTCAATGACAGCCTTGCTAGCGATCGCCCAATCAATGCTTAGTAGTGCTGGATAAGGTCGACTGTCGCCAATGATTTCTATAACCTCGAAGTCCACAAAAGTACGAACTTCGTCAATATCAACTGGCACCTGCGGTAGTTGACCCAATGGTGACACCCGCTGCTGATTAGCTAGTCTTAGGTGGATAGGCGATAGAGCTAACTGAGGGTGACCCATCTGTTCCCATGTCTGCTTAGTTAGAACATTGACCTCTGATCCTAGGTCTAAGACAACCTCATCCATTTCAAACTCACCAATCTGCGCTGTGAATTTCATCTCTCTTCCTGTCCTTGCATGTCTGGTAATGTTATGGACAGCGCGGTGTGCACTGCCCAAAAGAGATGGTTGCTGACACTGGTCTATCATGCGCTGTAGCTCACTGACAGCTTTGTCATTTCTCAGGAATTTCATGCAGCTGTGCAGGAAGGATTGTACACTCCCTGTCGATTCCTCCTCGTCGCATCTTCCCGATGTGGTAGCCTGTTGTGCCTGCTCAGGGCTCCTGTCACCAGAGGTTTGCTGTGGTACGTCTCTAAATGGCGGTACCTGAGATCCTGATGGGGTTGGTTCATCAAAGAAATCCTTGGCTTCATGAAATGTTTCTTTATTCTTTTGTAAGTCTAATGGTGTTGTTTTACTAGGAGCTCTGCGTACCCACCCCTGACTTGTGTTCTTTCCGTTCTCCTACGATGTGCCACTAGTGGAAGCACCACTTCGAGTCACGATATTGACGCTTGGTTCTGGTTCCTTCGGTTCAGCAGCAATAAGCTGGATGTTCTGGTGTGCTGCTGGCTTAGGGTCTTTCATCCTAGCGATCAGGATAGGACATTCTTCAATGGTATGATCATAGGATTTGCAGTAGTTACAAGTAGTAGTAGCGTTCTGATAGTCCCTAGCATAGTGTCCTACAATTCCACAGTTATAACAAGTGACTCGTCCATGACCTTGGCCAAATCCCCCTCCTCGGCCAAAGCCTCTTCCTCTGAATCCTCCTCCACGGCCTCCATAAGTCTGATCCGGTGGTGGTCCTGCTGCTTGACCCTGTGTGTCGGCTTGGACTCTGTACACATCATGCTGTCTCTCTGACATGAGATCATAAGCTCGGCAGTCCTGTTGATCATGCCCGACAAATTTACAGAAAATACGATACAGGTTCTTAGGTGTTTGTACGTACTTCTGAAGCAATGGGCATTGCTGAGGTGGGTGTCCATGTGCTTTACATATTTCACACCATGGCCCTTGTGTTCTTGGTAAGGGGCTAGGGGCCCCTGATGCTAAATATTCTGCAAAGACTGGACAGTTGTCTTTACTATGGCCATGTGCTCTACACTTTATGCACCATCTGTCTTGCATAACCTCTTTTCCTTTTTTTAGTTCGTGTATCTGTAACGTGAGGTTGGCCAACTGGTTCTGTAGGGTTGTCATGCCTGTGGTAGTCTCCGCTAGAGGTGAAGCCTCTAGTTTCATTGCCATCTCCAGTGCTTCATCTTGGGTAGTGAGTTTCTGCTGCATTAGTGGCATTCTGATATGAGGGAGCAGTGCTGCAATAAACCATTCCTTATGCTGCTCTGGTGCAAAATCAAAGCTCACTTGGTCTATGAGGGCTTTGAACTTCTGGTCAAAGTCCCATACTGATTCTGATGGAAGCTGCTTAATATCCTTAAGCTCTGTAATACACTGAGATTCAGACTTAGGTTTTTTAAACTCTTTGATCATGGCGTTCTTGACCTGGGAAAGCGTCTTGGGTAATGTAGTGTACTTGATGTACCATGTCAAGGCTCTATCTCTGAGTGTGGTGACCAACTGTACAAGTTTAAGGTTATCATCATTGATCGTTTTAATGGTCCACATGGCTTCACATAGGAACCAATGTTGTTCCGGGTCTTCTGCTCCTGTACCTTTAAAAATAGGCAGCTTCATGTCATCTCCCATTCTATTCCTCTGTGGTGGATTCTGACTGACTGGGGTACTACCACTCAGCGGTGTAGGTGAGGTTGTTGTAGCGGGAGTAGGTACTGTCTGTGAACTACTGGATGGTGTACCTACGGGGTTATTCTGAGTTCCGGTCTGTTTTTGCGGGGTATAAGGATGGTAAGGTATAACCTCCTCGGATTCTTCTGTAGTGCTAGGACTCTGTTGTCGAATACTGTCTGAACTGTTCTCGAATATTGGAGATCTGTGGCCTACCTTATACTTCTTTCCACTACGTGTTCTTCCAATGTCGTCTAAATCACTTTCAAATTCTTGTGACATTACTATCTTTACTTATTCATCTGAGACTAAATCCATTCTTCCTTTTTCATATAGCAGCATCTTAAGGGACAGGTTTAGAGATCTTAGGTACTTACCATGATATCCTCTGAAAAAGTATCGTTCGGCTTCGCTGAAGCTCTTTCTCTGATCGACTACAAATTCTGTAACAAAACCGTTTAGCATGCTGGTGAGCCAAAATTCCACTGCTCTCGTAATCGGATTGTCAAGGTTCTGCACGGTCTGAATCAGCTCCGGTGTCCAGACAATGTTTCTTTTCTTCTTGAATGTGTTGCTAGCTGTCAACTTGGATAACCAGTCGAAAAGCTCGTTTCCGTAGGTTTCAAAAAATATAGCGTGTATGTCTGAAGCGATATGCTTTACTAGCCAGTCTTCTGTGCTCAGTTTAGGGCTTCGGTTTTATTTCTTAGCAAACTCCCTTAAATATGAATCCAGCCACTGGTGGAACTCTTCCCTGGTAGGATGCCAACAGAACATAGACTCCCAGTCGTTTAAACCGGAAACGGAACCATTTGTTGATTGCATGGGCAGACCCGGGTTTACTGTAATCAATCAACAACACCCCTAATTCACTAGCCCTTTCGGCGACAGACCGCAAAGTGGCCTGAAGTCTCACCCGAAGTGAATCTAATGGGTTGGCCAAGACTCAGGTGTCTTGGACCAGGTTCTGAGGCAGTCCTACTGGTGTTGCGCAGCTCTTCAGGCTGCGGGATCTCCTACTGGGTGGGTGCGTCGCACACTCTCTCCGTCGCGCAGTCCTTCTCACCGCAGCTTCTCTACCCTCACGCGCACCGCACAGGTTCTTCCCTCGTCTCGCAACTTCTACCTTCTCACAATATCTCCTTCCTTATCGCATCGCTGCGCACCGCAGGACAAACAACCCCTTCTCAACGCCAGACCCTCAGCTCGCAGTATTGCGCACCGCAGCTCCTCTGCCGGTGTGATATCGCCTCCCTGCGATATTCTACCTCCACGACCTGCGCTCTAACATTGGCTGTGTCGACGGGCGAAGTTCGACCTCTAGGAAGTTATATTCCGATTAAACAGTCATTTAGAAACAATATAAGGGAGCCTTTATGCGACTTACTGAAATACTTCATTTACTTTAATCCCCAAGTACTATTGTAAGCTGAGCAAAACATACATTCATTAACTGCAACTAATCTCATAAGCATAATAACCAGTAACAGTAAACAAATACAATCACATTCATACAACACATAACACGCGGATTTAACGTGGTTCACCCCCAGGATGGGAGTTACGTCCACCAAACTGTGCTTCTATTATCTATCTTGAGGGAAGTTAGCACAATCTGTTGCATTGCATATGCAGCGCGAGATCTCCTCTAGATCTCTGGCCTTTTCCTATCTCTATACTGCCTTTCTTACAATATATCCTCCCCTCTCTACTCTCTCTCTGGATGGTTACATACAGACTCAAATGACTCACAGACAAGCTAGGTGTCTGGATCGTTACAACACAGTCTGTCTGACTGACTCCTGAATCTACTTCAAAAGTATTCAACTAATCAACTAAGGAATCAACCTCTGAACCAACCCTTTTACAATACAAAATGCAAGCTTTTATAGGCAGCCCGAAGGTCGTGCCCTTACAACACTGTGGGCCTGTCCCAACAGTAAACCCATACCCTAATTAGTGACAGTCGGTCCTCTCTGTCCTTGAGGTAGCCGATTCCCGTCACACTGCAGCTTTCTGCAGTCTTCCATGCTTCCCGGCACTGATCATGGGTACTATGCACCGCTTCAATCTCTGGCCTTTGTCTTCAATGCTTGAGCCTCGTTGCTCCTTCTTCTTTATGAGGGTCGTTGAGCCCTCCTATCTTCCGCCGCTGCCTTCAATGCAGTGGTTGAACTTTCTTCTCTCGGCCGCTCAGGTACCGTTGCCTTATAGACTTTTCTATCTCAAAAGTCAATGTTTCCGGCTCTGCTCTACAGCTGGAAACGCGCTACAGCGTCGTAGCCTTGCCTTCTCCTCTTTCCGCCAAAACTTTACCTTTCCGCTAAACTAGCAGCTTCCTCTGTAGCTGCGGGACCCTACTCCAACAGTTGATTTGGCTCCTCTGGTGTCTCTTCCCATTGTTACTTCGGATGAACTTACTAGGGTTTTATACCTTGGTCAGACAGAGAGGGTTTTTAAACCTCGGTTGGTGACTATCCCTTCCTCTTTCTCGATGGGTGATTTTTTTGCTACTGGGTTTGACCAATATCCATGTCGGTGTCCGGAGGTGGGTGGCGTTCCGACGGTTCTTTGATTTTCTCAAGAAGGTGGCTTGGGAGGCTCTCCAGTTGCGGCTGAGGTTAACAACACCGAGGTTGATTCGCCCCTTTCCCTTTCTAAGGAAGCCTCGGGTCGACGAAAATATCGGCGCACAAGAAACTGAACTGTGTTAAATCCAGGGCTCACTGTGATTCTTTGGTTTTTGGGGTGGATGTTCTAATGGATGATACAGTGAATTAATTTGAAACAACAGTGGTGGGGTGGGCCCATGGTAGGAATTTTGGTCAATACTTTCTCAATAGGTGGGTTGTGGATCAGAGGGGGGATTTTTTTCCTCGGTTGAACTTGACCAGGGTTCCAACTAAAGGATGGTTCTCGTTCATCTTCGAATCTCGAGATATGATGGACAGTGTTCTTGGTCTACAGTGGTGCATGGATGTCATTCCATTATTTCTAAAGAGATGGGATCCACTCTTTGATGCTAAAATGGAGAAGGTGGTGTTGGAACCTTTGTGGGTTCGACTGCCTGGTTCACCTATGTATCTTTGGATGTCTTCCCGTTTTTCCGCGATAGGGAATTTTATGGGATATTTTGTTGCTGTGGATTTTTCTTTCCAGACTTTGGGGATTATGACGATGGCCTGAATTTTAGTTAATATTGATCTTAAAATTGGGCTTTCAATGGACATACAAATGAATACACCGTCAGGTACTTTTTCACAAATTTTGGATTATGAAGGTGTCCCCTTCCGGTGCCACTATTGTCATGCATATGGCCATCTGTTGGCTTCCCTCCCTTTACCTTTTCAGGAAAAAGGCTAGTTTTTTGGCAGTCCATCTTGGGTGAAGCTGGGGTTGTCCAAGGTTCCTTCTCAGATGGGGGAGGTGTCGGGAGGACACTCTCTGTGCATTGGAGTACGAGAGACTAGGGTTGAGGAGGTACCATCTGCTTTGGCTGGTCATGTTCACTATGTTCCTATTGTTGAGGGTGTAGGTGGTGAGACTATTATTTCTCCACGACCGAACATTATTGTGTCTACTTCAGGTATGTTTGCTACTTGTTCATCCTCTGAATTTTCTTTTAAATTACATACTTGTTTGGATGATTTTGCGGTGGTCTCCTCTCCATTGGCCAGCTCTCCCCTTTTTCTGGTGGGATACCCTGTTCGATTCCCGGGGTGAGTTCTTTATTTTCTCCTTCTATTGTTTCTATTGAACCTTCATCTTCTAGCACCTTTGAGGAGCGGAGCATTTGATACAATATCAGAAATTAAGAGGTGTTATAAAAGGACTCCTGGGTTAAGGGTTTATCTATAATTTATCATGGATGTTCTTCTTTGAGGAGTTGTGGGAGAAAAACACACTTCTCATGTGCACAAGAGCGTGCTTTGTTGGATGTGCCATTGGGGAAACAATCTTCTCTCAATTGGGCACTTGGAGCAGTGAAAGCCTTAGATGGGGTTATCACATGAAGATTATGTCCTTCAACTGTCGTGGGTTGGCAAACCCCTCCAAAAAATTATCTCTTTGGTCTTTGATTGAGTTCAATCTCCCTGATGTGGTTCTTCTTCAAGAAACTTTGGGCTTGAATGAAGATGTGTCTTGTATTTTAGAATCGTTGCTTGTGAGATGGAAGTTTGTTGTGGCGGATGTGCATGGGAATTTTGGTGGTTTGGCCTCGGGGTGGAATTTGAAGAGTCATCGTTGTGATGGTATGTGAAGTTTTCCCTTTGGTATTGGTGTGGATATTTATGATGCACATCTTGGGAAAGTGTTGACTATCTTGAACATTTATGGACCTTATGTGAATAGGGTGCCTTTTTGGAATTCTCTTTTAAACAAGGATTTTGTCACTCATTGGGAGGTGATTTTGGGAGATGATTTTAATCTCTTCTTGGGATGTGCTGAGGTTTGGGGACCTAAGGTGGTTCCAGATGCCCTGGCATATTTTTTTATCAATGCCTTTGTGCATCATGATCTGTTGGATATTGCTCCTATAAAGATTTCTCCAACTTGGCGGAATAAGAGGACTCGTGAGAATAGGGTTTCCAAGAGATTGGAAAAATTGTTGGTTGCAGATCGATTGGTGTTGGAGTGTGATTTGTTTCGTCAATGGGTGGATTGTGGGGGGGAATCTGATCATTGTCCTGTTTTCTTTGAGATTCAGGGAAGGAGTAGGAAACCTCCCAGTCCTTTCAAATTTAATCCTGAGTGGTTAAAACAACCTTCTTTTAGTAAATTGGTACAGGATTTGTGGATTCCCATTCATTTTGGGTCTGGGGATTTTGTAGGGGTCCTCTTTATGGATGATCTTAGTAGAGTAGAACAAGATGCTATTACTTGGTCCCATGCAAAATTATTGCGTGATGAACAGGATCTTTGTGAGTGTGAACTTTTTCTGGATCAGATTCTTAATAGGCTTGGTTTGGGATTCCTTGATCAGGTGACTAAAGATGAAGTAATTTCTTATGAAGATAGACGCCAGAAGCTTTTGGGGGAAAAAGAAGTTTCCTGGCGTTTAAAAAGTCAGGATCTTTTGTTAACCTGTGGGGATGAAAGTACAAAATTATTTCAGGCTTTTGCAAAGGGAAGGAAATTATCCAATGCCATTTGGGAACTCAATGATGATCGGGGTGATCTGGTCTCTTGTTTTGATTTTTTGGCTGGTCTAGGGGTTCGACACTTTGGAGACTTATTCACAGCTCCCATTGGCCCGTCTCTTATGGAAATTGTTTGAGTTGCTCATTTTTCCCTAGGTTTGTGGATGATAATGATAACAGAATGTTCATGGAGGAAAATACCGATATTGAATTACTTAAAGTTCTCCACTCCTTCCAAAAGGATAAAAGTCCGGGTCCGGATGGATGACCTGTTGAGTTCTATCTTGGGTTCTTTGATCTCATGGGGGGTGATTTGTTGAAGGTTGTTGAAGAGTCCATGATGGGTGGTCATGTACATGGGCCTATAAATACAAATTTTATTGTTCTTATTCCTAAAAAGGATAAGCTTCATAATTTTGATGATTTTCGTCCTATATCTCTTTGCAACTATCTTTACAAAATCATTGCTAAGGTTATTTCTAGGAGATTAAAAGTTATTATTTCCCGTTGTATATACAGTGAGCAGTTTGGATTTCTTGAAGGTAGACATATACATGAGGCTATTGGAGTGGCTCAGGAAGGGTTACATTCTTTAAAGACTCGCAGGTTGAAGGGGCGGTCGTTAAAATTGATCTTTCTAAGGATTTTGATCGAGTAAGATGACTTTATATTTAGATGTTACTTACACATCTGGGTTTCTGTTATGCTTTTATAAAATGGATTATGGCTTTCCTTACTACGATAATCATTGTTATACTTATTAATGGTTCCGCTATTCCTTTTTTCACTGTCAGACGTGGTTTGAAACAAGGATGTTATCTCTCTCCTTTACTCTTCCTCCTTGTGGCTAAAGGGTTGATTTGTTTCATTTTGGCAGCCAAAGCTGTTGGATTCCTCAAAGGAATTCCTGTTTCTGAGGTATTGTGTATTACTAATTTACTCTTTGTTGATGATATCCTCATTTTTTGTGATGGTACTTGTCAGGATATTATTAAAATCAAAGAAGATCTTCTACGACTACAAGTATCTACTGGTATGTAAGTCAATGATGAAAAGTATACCATTTATTACTCAAATTTGGATGCCCGGGAGATAATATGGCATTCTACTTTATTTCCTTTTAAGTCATTGCAGCTTGAGGATGGACTCAAATAACTGGGCATTTTTTTGAAACCAAATTCCTATTGTATTGCTGATTGGATGTGGCTTTTGGAAACTTTTGAAAAATCGGTTTTTGGGCTAGAGTTATCGATGGTTGTCTAGAGCTCGCAGGTTGGTTTTGATTAAATATGTATTGGAATCCATTCTGTTTTTTTGGATTTCCCTTTCTTGGATGCCTAAAGGTAATCTGGACAGGATGCACAAATCTTGTTTCGCTTATCTGTGGAGGGGTAGTGTGGATCATCAGGTTATGGATTGGGTTCGATGGGAGCATATAGCCATCCCAAAATCCCTTGGGGGTTGGGGCTTAAAAAACATCTTTCGTTTTTCTAAAGCTTTGGTTGCTAAGGTTTCTTGGAGACTTATTCATTCTGAAAGTCTGTGGACTCGTGTGGTACATCAAAAGTACATTGCTCCCCTTACAATTTTGAATTGGATCTGGTTGGTTGATGAATCACAGGGTGGTTGCTCTGTTATTTGGAAGGCGGTAATACAATATTTTTGATTTATTGGTTTTGGTCTGGTTTGGAGGGTTGGAAATGGTAGACTGGTTCGGGTTGGAATGGACCCTTGGGTGGGTTCTGGTGGAGCTCACATATTATCTGCGGATTTAAGACTGATCCTGCCTGTTTGGGGAGTTTTTTTCCTTTCCGATATGGTTGATCCAGGGTCTTCATTGATGTGGCATCAAGGATACTTTTCTGGACAAAGACTGGGTATGTCTGTTGAGCATCATGCAGAATGGTCTGCTTACTTGGAAGTGTTGAGAAGCTCACATATCATACTATCTATTTGGGAGGGTTTGTTGGTTTGGGATCATCACTCATTTGGGGAATATACACCAAAGCATGGTTATATACAATTAAATTTGGAGGTTCAGAACCAGCCACTTATTTGGTGATGGAAGCAACTTTGGAAATTAAAGTGTCCAACCAAAGCAAAACTTCTTTACTGGACTATTTTAGAAAACAAAGCTCCTACTTGGGATGTTCTTTAGTGTAGATGTTTTCAGGGGCCGAGAATATGCGCCCTTTGCTACAACTCTGTTGAAACTCTTGATCATATCTTTTTGCATTGTAGCTACACTTAGCAGATTTGGCAGGAGGTTGGATTAGCTCTAAATTCAAGCATTGTTTGGCATGGCCTGAATTTTGTGGAGGATTTACGTTTATGGTTTGCAGAGCGGTGTTTCATATTATTCAGAGTACTTCCTTGAATTATTGTATGGGGTGTTTGGTTGGCCCGAAACAAATCAAATTTTCAAGGCCAACGAACGCCATTGGAGCTGGTTGTTGCCAATATAACGGTTGTTTTTAGACATTTTCCTAAGGTAACCAAGTTTAATACTGTTAGGGCTCTTCGGGGGGAGGGGATTGATCAACTTCGGACTTGGGGTTTTTTTTATGGCTCCTCTCAGGACCATCATCTCACTTGCGGGGTGGGGGTTGTATTTTTCTTTCTCCTACTCATTCCTTTCATCCATCAGCCGGCCTTGGGAGGGGTTCCAACAATTTTGCAAAATTGATGTCTCTTAAACTTCTACTCCTATTTGATGTGGAAAAGGATTGTCATTCATTACAAGTTCTTGGTGACTCTATGATTGTGATTGATTGGGATAGCTCGGTTCTTCTTGATGTCATGTGTTACAACTACTTCCTATACTTGAGGAAGTGGCTTTGTTACAACAGAGATTTGACAGTATATCTTTTACACATGTTTATAGGGAACGAAGTGGGGTGGCTGACAAGCTTTCCAAAGAATCCTCGCAGCTACTGTTTGGTTGCTGGAAGATATTAGAACATGTTCTCGCTGGAATTTACATATATTATCATCGTTCATTCAATGAGGAACATGCGTGGTTTGTTTGAACAGGGTTCAAAAGGAAATTACCAATTTATATGTCCTTAGATATATGACTTATGTGATCTGTTTTGGTAAAAAAATTGACATGATTGGATACTATAATAGATGTACAAAAATTGTAAAAAGTTTTTTGATATTGTAGAAACATATTTTTGTTTTTTTGACAATGTATGAAGTACTTAACAACATTTTATAGATATAAGAATGTAATCTTGTTTATAGCTAAAATAAAATTAGGAATTTTTTGGAGGAAAAAAAAAACAAACTTCTAAACAACATGCATGAAACTTGTTAATCACTTAGAGAGTCAAACCGTGGGTCTATGAATTTTTGTTAGATATTTATTTTCTTATCAAGTCATGGTTCAATGAGTTGGATCAGATTTTATTATAATCCCCGAGCAACCATGTGTAATATGGTCTTTATCTACAACTTGGAATGGAGAATTTTGAGTTCGGCAAATCGTGGCAGGCTTCAATTGAAGAGATCACTTAACATAATTATTCTTCATTACTTTCGTCTTGCCATGTTAACTTATTGGTATCATGGAGCTTCCTTACTGGATTAATCTTTTAGACAAACCTTCCTTTACATCTTCAATAAAACTCCATTACTAAGATGAAAACATAGGAACTCAAAAGTTGCATCATTTAAATGCGCCTTCATAAATTTGCATCAACAAAATAATTTTTTTTTTCCATAGAAAAAAATCGTAATCTTTTATTCAAAATTACATACCTCATATGAACCACTATCAATATTATAACTGATCAGTGTCCATTATCACCATTCATTCAGCATATAAATGCTAATTACAAAAAAGATAACAATTGATATGGAAATCAACTTGTATCCAATCCATGAAGTATCAAAAATCATAAACTACAATCCAAAACAGAAAGTAGTTTATTTACATAATGTTCATCAATAAAGAGCTAGATAAAACCGATAGATGTCATCTTACATATCTTCAAATCTGCTCATCTGAAGTCCTATTGAGTAACTGAGGAATAGAACATTAAAAACTATCAAATATAAACAGTCAAGACAGATATTCAATATCAAGATCTTCAATACTGAGCAAGTATCATCTAGTAAACCTCATCAAAACTTTCTAAAAGCCCCAAAAAGATTTGACCATCAAAGTATCAATATAGATACTAATTTCAAACTTAAAAACTCATCAACTTGAGAAAGTAACTGTCATATCCACAGATTGGATTTGACCATCAAAGTGTCAATAAAGGTACTGTTTTCAAACTTAAAAACTCATCCACCCGTAAAACAGTAACTGTCATATCCACAAATTGGATACACATAGTCTGTAGAACCAACAAAAGAAATACATAAGTAATTTAGTCATTGTAAACATCAGAGTTTAATCTTAGCCCTATAATATATTAATAACCATGGATTTTGCCGAAAGAAATAATTCTACAGCTGCAAAAAGAAAACTCATTCGTGAAAACACTCATTGGATCTTTTGAAATTTAACGCTGCAAAAAGTAAAAAACCTCGAGTAAACAAACAGTTTCAGTAATTATTACATTGCCAGCCATTTAAGTTTTGCAAGTGAACGATAACTTAGATATTCAATTTTTATAAAGCATATCATAGAACTTCTTTTGATGTTATCTCCTACGTGTAACATAACTTTAAGGTATACGTTTTTAAAGAGGACCTTGCTAATATTGTATGAAGGCAAAAATTAATAAAAAATAAGGTGAGTTTTCATTGTTGGTTAATAATTGAGATAAGCTTATTAAAATTTTATATGCATATCGACATTTTGAAGAAAGTGCTTACAGTAATAATAAATTGAAATTCTCTCTTTTCATATACAAAACTCATACATATTCATATCCAAAGATTCTTATAAAGGTAAGTGCCTTTACATTAAGATTTTCCCTTTATATATGTATATGAAATAAGTGAAATAACCATTTCATAAAAACATCTAAATGAAGGAATAATGCCTATATACTGATAAGATAGACATTACCAAAAATTTAAGCAGATTGAATAAGTGATAAAGATGTTGAGATAATTTTAAATAGTTTTATCCAAAGTTAATATGGAATTGGAAATAAAAAAGATGTAAACCACGAAGATTGTCAAATCACCTAAATACTAATGCAATGAAATCCAAGTCAAAGAAGAAGCAGTGTAAAGAGTGAAGAATTAAAGGAAGAAAACCATGAAATCACCTAACAAATCAAGCAAGATAAAATAAAAAACAAACTTTCACATAAAATTTACATGGGGTTCCCTTTATTTTCACAAAATAAAAGAGGGAGTTGTTGGAAGCCAACAATATCCCAAATATCTATTCTTTTGGTGACATTTTTATACCATTAATATGTGAATCCTAATATATTATCCACTTTCCCCTATCCTTATTCTAGTTCCTCCTTCATTTACCATGCTTGAAATATATTGTTAAGCCCTAAATGTTGGGCATAGTCCCCCTATAGGGTGGCACTTTACCCCCTATATGGTGGTGTGTTACATATTATTGATGTAGGCTTGGGTCTATTACTGGGTCTATTAGTTGTTATTGTACACCTTTGTATCCTATATATAGGAGGGAGATATTTTCATTTGAGTAAGCATTGTATATTGCCTTGTCTTGGGAACACAATACATTGTGTAAGGAGGTTCCTACCTCGAAGAGGATTGCTATTATATCTATTATTTATTATTAAGGCATGGACTACTCTCTTGTTGTCTATTTCTGCTCTTTTCATGCTATTTCTAGGACTAGGTTGCATAACGTTTGGTATCAGAGCTCTTTCCTCAGGACTCGCTTCTGCAAAATGAGTCATCTTGGAATTTTCTCTACAACATTTTTATACAAGGAGTCAAAGATCGAGGTTAAAAACCCACTTATAAAATAGTCCAAAATATCTCCATTTTGAATTCAGATCCTGATCCATTACAGTTTTGGAGATAATTGCGGAGTAATCTAGGGTTTTTTACTAGTCGAAAACTTTGTCTAAAACAGGTGTTCTAGGGAAAAAGGTCATATATGAGTCATCCGAGATCTAAATTGTGTGATACTAGTTGCATTCAAAAGAAGACATACCAGAGTATTTGTAGTAGGATTTTCAACTGTAGAAACGAAATATTGGACACGTGGCATACTGTACAAGTTCACTCTCTTGAAATTATAGAAAAGAAGAAGTGTTGGTAAATTTGCAATAAATTTATAATGGATAATCCAAATTAGGTTAGACCCTCAGTTGGAAACAGGACACAACAAGGTACCATAGGACAAATTTTATATGCAGTGAAGTCGAAATTCAAATTTTATCTTAGTTACAAGTCGACCCTAAAACAGTTTTCCAATCAAGGTTTGAAACGTGTGTTCTGGGGAAAAAGTTTATATCTGAGGCATCCGAGATCCAAATTGAGTGAGACCTATTGCATCCAAAATAAGACATACCACGGTATATGTGGTGGAATTTTCATCTATAGAAATAAAATATTGGACACGTGAAATACCATACAAATTCACTCTTCTGGATAGTCCAAAAATAAGAAGTTTTGGGAGATTTACAATAAAATTTCATTAGCACATCCAAATTAGGTCATACCTACAGTTTCAGAAAGTGGACAAATCATGATAAAATAGGCCAAATTTTTAGACCTAGAGGAGTTGAAATTCCAATTTTATATCAATTTCAAGTCTACCCTAAAACAGTCTTCCAATTAGGGTTTGAAAAAGTGTGTTTTAGGAAAAATTGTTATATCGGAGCATCCAATATCCAAACTGAGTGAGGCATGTTGCATAAAAAATAAGACTTACCATTATATATGTGGTAGATTTTTCATGGTTAGATTTGAAATATTAGACACTAGACATAGTATACAAGTTTGCTCTTCTGGATATGCCAAAAATAAGAAGTGTTGGGAGAATTACAATATAGTTTTACTAGAGAATCCATATTAGGTCGGACCAGTGACATGAGAAAGAGGACATACCAAGCCACCACAAGAAGAAGTTGCATACCTAGAGGAGCTGAAAATTCAAATTTATCTCAGTGCAATTTGGCCATAAAACAATCTTCCAATCAAGGTTGAAGAAGGAAACGGACAAAGGATTTTTGAAGAAGGAAAAATCATATGGGAACTTGGACAAATCATTGAAATAAGGACCAAACAACTATGAAATCAAGCTATTATTGAGTACCTCATCAAGTGGAAGAACTTGCCAGCTACGAATTCGACATGGGAATATGATGCCTTCATATAGATGCATCCACAACTACCCAGACATTGAGGACAACGCTTGTCTAAAGGGGAGGGGCATGTTAAGCCTTGGATGTTGGGCACAATTCCACCTATAGTGTGGCAGTTTACCCTCTATATGGTGGTGTATTACATATTATTGATGTAGGATTGGGTCTGTTAGTTGTTATTGTACAACTTTGTCTCCTATATATAGGAGGGATATATTTTCATTTGATTAAGCATTGTATATTGTCTTGTCTTGGGTACACAGTAAATTGTGTAAGGAGGTTCCTCCTATTAAGGCATGGACTACTCTCTTTTTGTCTATTTCTGCTCTTTTTATGCTATTTTTGGTACTTGGCTGCATAACATATATACCACGTCTTTCTCTCCATGTCTTCTAAATTTGTTGTCTCCGTATACATATGTAAATTTAAAATACCCAAAAACACCTATATCTACCGGTATATTAAAATGCCCCTCTTGTGATCCCCTTATTACCAAGCTATATATTTCTCAATTTAAAAACCCTCCATATAAATGAATGTGACGAGTTATGAGCTTAATTAATATACTATATGTTATGCAACACTTTAACACTTTATTTTATTTTAGATGGTGGTTCACCATTTGTTAGACGACTACATCCACTGAGAGAAATACCAACACCTACTATTCCATTGAATCAAGGTATGGCCATAATTACATAATCTAGTCAGTCATTACATATTCATAGTCGACTCCCAAGGAGCAAGCACCACAAAGTGATATTTGAATGCGAGTGGGGAGGATAACAACATTCCTCCCAACCACTTGATATATACACTCAATTCACACCATTAAAAGCTCTTACTCATTTATTATTTCAAAATTAAATTTTGATATTTTTAATTTAGAAATAATTATCCTCATAAAATTAGTATTTTCACTATTTCAGAAAATATCTTAGAGAAGATAAAGTGCAAAAACATGGACAAATATCAGAGTATTTAAAGCAAATAAATGGATATAAAACATTTTAATTGTATAAAGCTAGATGATCTCCAACCGAATATATATATGTGTGTAAGACTAAAAATTTTACACCTTAAGAAAGTAATTCTAAAAATAATACCAATAAAAAGACAATGATGAATTATCTTAATTAAAAAAATCATATTATTACTAAATATCCTAATTATGTATGTTTTTAATAACATTTTCATACTACTTTTTATTTATAGCCTTAATACATCTATCCCAATATATTATACACTTTTCCTTATTGAGCTCCATCCTTCTCCTTCCATGGTTATCCTTATTCAACTTCACCCTTCTTTTTCCATACTTATTATACAAGGTTCCTTATTGAGCTCCATCCTTCTTCTTATCCTTATTCAACTTAATCCTTCTTTTTCCAGGGATTCGTTATCCTTATTCAACTTAACCCTACTTATCCCTTCTTTTTCCACGAATATCCTAGTTATGTATATTTTTTTAATAACATTTTCATACTATTTTTATTTATACCCTTAATATATCTATCCCAATGTATTATATACTTTTCCTTATTGAACTCCATCCTTCTTCTTCCATGGTTTTCCTTATTCAACTTAACCCTTCTTTAAAATGTGTAATAGATCGAGCATTTTTCTCCCTGCCTTAAACAAATCTTTATCACCATTCCTAAAGGTAAAATTAAAATACCCAACCATATTTGTGTATATATATATAGGTATATTAAAATCCCTCTCACCTCCTTATTATCAACCTATATATTCCTAAATTTTAAAATAAATGATGCGCGAAAAGTTATAAACCTAACTAATATAATTTACCTTAAACAAACCACTTTCACACTATTAAAAGCTCTTTGGTCATTTCTTATTTCAAAATTAAATTATGATATTTTTAATGAAAATAATTTCTTCATAAAATTAATATTTTAACTATTTCAAAAAAAATCTAAGATAAAATGAGGTGTAACATGAACAATTATTCAAAAATTTAATGTAAATCATTGAAAATTATATAAAATTTTAAATTGTAAGAATTACGAAATATTGGGAAGAAAAGACTTCAACGGATAGAAAAGGAGTCCTCCATTTCGATTCAACTTTTAACACTCGACAAACTAAGGCAGCGTTCGGCATCACTAAAAGAATATCAACGAAAATATTTAGCTTCCGCCTCCTTTCCCGGCCAGCTAACATTTGAATGTAAAGACAAATGAGCGAGACTATCTATATATATACTTAATTTCAAAAATCCAAAGTGAGATATCTAACAGCCTAGATCCAAATCTTAGGCTTTATAAAGTGCCGAGAGGGATCAAATCTCTTCTTAGGTATCCTTTGATTTGATTCAAACCAAAAGACACATATTTTTATTTAAGATCCACATATAATATTTTTATTATTAATATTTAATATTATTTATAGCCGACATATAATATTTATTATTATTTTTTATTATTATTAGGAACGACCATTACAACATTTCCCCATACATAGTTTTAAAACCACATGCAAGGCCCTCCTACAACCATGGATTGTTTAGGAGGCCTTGCACATGGTCTTAAAACCATTTGCAAGGCCCTCCTAAACCATGTACAACAAAACAATGGGTTGTTTAGGAGGCCTTGCACATGGTCTTAAAACCATTTGCAAGGCCCTCCTAAACCATGTACAACAAAACCATGGGTTGTTTAGGAGGCCTTGCACATGGTTTTAAAACCATGTGCAAGGCCCTCCTAAAACATGTACAATAAAACCATGGGTTGTTTAGCAGGCCTTGCACATGGTTTTAAAACCATGTGCAATGCCAACATTGTTTTTAGGATATTTAAATTTTTTATTTTTTATTATTTTGTTAGGTAGGAACATTACAACATCTCCCCCATATTTTGTGTTTTTAGTAACCCACATTTTTTTTACGGATAATTAAATTTTTACTTTTTTTAACGGATAATTAAATTTTTACTTTTTTATTGTTTTGTTAGGTAGGAAGATTACAACATCTCCCCCATATTAGGTTGATTTTTTGGCCGACATTTATTTTGGCCTATAATTAAAAAATATATATTTTATTAATAAAAATAACGTTACAAGATCTCCCCCATACTGGGCTGTAAAACGCCTCTCGACGCAATTACTTAATTTCAAAAATCCAAAGTGAGATATCTATTAAAATTTATTGGGATATGCAAATTATCAACATCGATTCAGTAGTATCCATCTTGATGGTGGATTTAAACAATGAAGGCTCAACAATGCCACGATATGAGAATTTACTACTCGAGAGATGTTACTCAAGGAAAGATCGTGTTTTTCATTTTGTAATAGTAAATAGATAAACACACTCAAAGATGGTAGATCTTAAGGATATATAAAAGGAGATATCATACTCAAAAGGGAAAATGATGCCTTAATATATGGATCTATAGGGAGAGATCAAACTCAAAAGAAAAATATAAGGTTTATAACCAAAGATAATAGACTTATAGTGTAATTTGAGGATTTATAGCGAGAGCTCAAACTCAAAAAGGAAATTTTGAGGATCTACCAATGTGGAGAGATTAGGCTCAAAAGGTAATCATTAGGATCTATTAATAAAGAGATCAGACACAAAGGGAAAACAAACCTTCATATCAACGATAAAAATTCCAAAGTCTAAAAATGTGAAACTATGAGGATATACAACTAGAGA
The DNA here is from genome assembly GCA_001517045.1 of Pseudotsuga menziesii. Lineage (NCBI taxonomy): Eukaryota > Viridiplantae > Streptophyta > Pinopsida > Pinales > Pinaceae > Pseudotsuga > Pseudotsuga menziesii. The sequence continues at coordinate 54,107 of LPNX011146950.1, forward strand.
AATAAAACCTAGAGGGGCAATTATAGCTAGATTCAATTTCAAATGGGTCTAATCCATGGAGAATGTCTTTGAAAAGGATGAAAAGGCATAAGGGATATTCAAAACAAATCATAGCCTCTAGGAGAGCTTAATTTGAGGGAAGAGCATCATTAAGAGGAGAAAATATGTCGAAACATTCACTCGAACCAACATGGAGGAAGACAAACTCCAATTTACCCATTTTAAAGATTGTTGTATTAACTATCAAAACTAAGTACAAAAAAGGATACAAAGTTTTTTCTCAATATCCAATAAACAAGTGATATGAAGCAAGATAATTCACCCATGGTAAGGAGGTAGCCATCAAACACTAGGAAGAGATAAAGGGATCCCATGGTCTAAAGTTTAATAAGGGTGGGGATCACTAAATGTGTGATCCAGGAGGATATTGGTGGCCACCCACCTATTCCTCTTGGACCCCCACCACTGTTTCTTTCAATTTTTCAGTTTCCTTAATTGTAGCACAATTTACTATTTTTGGCAGTTTTCGGGTCCTAAACTTTCGGAGCCGTTTTGAGGCCCTAAATGACGTTTTTTTGGCATCGAATGGTCGGGCATATATGAGTTCGTTTCAAACTTAATATTTGTTGTTTATGGATGTAGTCCTTAAACATATCTTTCTAACGATGTATCATGCGCGTCAAACGGAGGTAGTATGCTAAAGTTACGACCCCGAGAAATTGATGTACCAAGTTACCCAATGGGGCCCACATTAAGGCGTTTCACCTCCTAGGGTTAGGTTTTTGGATGTGTAGGGTTTCCATTGTTTCTCAATAATATATAGGCCTTCGAGCCTCATTGTAACACAGAGTTCAGAGGCATGTAGCCGCCACATCTCTTCTCAAAGATAAGCTACCAGCACTCTAGCTAGTTTATTTCCATTCTGTAGGTAAACAAGTTTCAGTTATTGATTAATGAAATGAAGTGTTATTTCCACTGCACATTTTTTTCTATGGTTATTTGTGTATTATGTTGCGTTCCTACATAAATCCGGATCAGTGGTATCAGAGCAATCTGCTCTTTCTCGATCCTTCTTTGCATGTCCCCAACAAGGGCAGGGTATAAAGAGTTAGGGCTCGATCTGGTTGAACCTTTGCAAGATCAGCCTCGCAAATCCCAACGGCCACCCATGGGAGACGAAAAGAAAGACGAGGGCGCAGAAGATCCTATCAAAATGTTGCTCGAGAAGGCCCTTGAAAAACAAAGGAACGCGATGATGGATAACTTCGCCCAGATCCTTCAATGACTTCCCACTGGCGACACATCTGCATCTAGCAGCCACTCTGGAGGTGCAACCCCTTTTAAGGTACAAGTAAACTTCGACATTCCCATATTTGATGGTCGAATAGATGCAGACGTCGTAGATAAATGGTTGAATCTATTAGAAGGATATTTCTCGGTTCATGACTTTTCTGAACGGGAAAATATTATTTTTTCTCTACTCAAAGCCACCCCCCATGTCAAGGACTGGTGGGAAACCTACTATGAGAGAAAGGATGAGGAGGAACCCTCTCTATTCTCAGCCTTACCCACTTGGAATTCTTTCCGATATGCCATAAAGGGACAATATTATCTGATGGGGAGCTATGAGGACAAGTACATCCAATGGACTACGCTGCGGCAGCAAAGAGATCAAGATGTGCATGAGCTGACAAATCTGTTCCATACCTTGCGCACCAAGTTGGGTATCAAAGATCCAAAGAAACATTTGGTGTTCAAGTATCGCAGTTATCTGCACAGATACATTCAGGAGGAAATGGATTTCCTCGACATCTCCTTGCTTGGTACGCCATATCGGTATGCTGCCAAAATTGAGCAAAAATTCAAACAGAAAAAGCGAGACTTTGGATCTACGAATCAGAAGCAAGGGAAAGGTGCCCCCAAACCACAGAACCAAGGACACAGCCAAGGCATGGTGACTCAAAAAACTTTCCAAAGCTTCAAGCAAAGAGCAACACTGCAAATCCAAAGAAGGAAGCGGAAAGTGGTGCGAGTTCCATAAGAGCCCCACTCACAACACAAGTGAGTGTCGGGCTAAGAAGTCATTGGTGGCTGAGATAAAGGCTTCTGAATCAGATGCATACTCTGACACTGAATCTGAACCCAAGAAGGGGAATGACATAGGGAAGAAGATTATCGATGCAGAGCCCAACGCCACCGTTGCCACCACGAAGATCCAAAAGGAAGAACCAGAAGATTCAGAGGAGGAGGAGCGTCTTTTCCACACCCAGATGTGGGTAAAGGGTTCCCCGCTACAGTTCATCGTCGATAGTGGGAGCCAAAAGAACATGATTTCAGTAGAGGTCATGAAGCGGTTGGGTTTGCCGACCACAGTATACCTGCAGCCATACACCATCGGGTGGCTTCACCAAGGACGAGATCTTCGCGTCAGCCAGCAGTGTCGCCTTCCCTACAACATCAAGCCCTTCACCGATGAGGTATTATGTGATATTGCTCGTCTTGATGTTTGTGATGTATTATTAGGTCAACCATACTTATGTAAGCGACATGCTGTGTATGAGTCCCAGCCTCACGTTGTTATTATTATGTTGGGAAATAATTTGTACAGGATACCGAAGGTACCACCCCCTACCTCTATCTCTTTGATTATTGCAAAACAATGCAGTAAGCTCATTTCAAAAACCAGGAAGTTTTTTTCTTGATGATCCGCCCTTAGGGAAAGAAGAAGATCGTGGCCACAACCTCCAGACAGGGCCCCTCCGCACGACAACAACAAATGGACAAGGTTGTGGAGGAGTACTGGGACATATTCACCTTACCCACCGAGGTGCCTCTCCACTGTCAGGTCAAGCACCCCATTGATCTGACCCCAGGTGCACCACTGCCCAATGGATCGATCTATCGCCGCTCTGTTCTGGAGAATGATGAAATCAAGAGGCAAATTCAGGAGCTACTGCAGAAGGGTCACATCCGTCCAAGTTCATCGCCCTGTGAGAGCCCGATCGTGTTGGTACAAAAAAAGGATGGGACTTGGAGACTCTGTATTGACTATCGAGCGCTGAACAAGATCACTGTCCGGAATAGGTACCCGATCCCATGGATTGATGACCTCCTGGACCAGCTTAAAGGGGAAAAATATTTTAGCAATATCGAATTAAAGTCCGGGTATCACCAGGTACCAATCGAGCCGACCGATGTGTGGAAGACTGCCTTCAAAGCCAAGGAGGGCCTTTTCAAATGGTTGGTCATGCCTTTCGGACTGACGAATGCTCCTGCAACCTTCATGAGACTGATGGACGACATCTTGCGGCCATTCACCAACTCATTTGTAGTAGTGTACTTGGATGACATCCTGATCTTCATCCAGACTTGGGAAGAGCACCTCCACCACATCCGACAGATCCTCCAGACATTGCGGCAGCACAAGTTGTGTGTCAATTTGGACAAGTGCACTTTTGGCATGACCCAGGTTCAGTATCTGGGATACATTATTGATGACTGTGGGGTACATGTGGATCCAACCAAGATCCAAGCCTATTCAGGATTGGCCAGCCCCAACTACTCTAACAGAGCTTCGCATTTTTTTGGGCCTTGCTAATTTCTACCGCAGGTTCGTGTTGGGATTCTCTCATATCACTTGGCCCTTGAGTCAAGTCACCAAGGGAGGAGAAAAAGCAAAATTATTTTGGTCAGAAACTCAGCAGAAGGCGTTTGCAGAATTGAAACATTGCCTTTTTTGTGCCCCAATGCTCACATTACCAGACTTGCAACAACAATTTGAGATCGAGATAGATGCCTCTGACTATGCTATTGGGCCAATCCTTACTCAACAAGGGCATCCAGTGGCATATCATAGTGAGACAATGTCAGACACAATACGCAAATATCCCACTTATGACAAAGAGATGTATTCTAGTGTACAGGCTTGCCAGTAATGGAAGTATTACATTTTGGGGAAGGAAACAATCATCCACATAGACCACTGACCCCTGCAGTTCATGCAGACACAAGGGAAGTTACAGAATGATCGGCATCAGAAGTGGTCCACATATCTAGAACAGTTTCATCTGAACATCAAGTACAAGAAGGGAAGCACCAATAATGTTGCAGACTGCCTTAGCCGACCACCAATCGTGGCGATAACAACCGTGCTCAACTCTTGTGGGCATGAGACTTCTGATTGGCCGCTTCTCTACAAGAGCGATCTAGAATTCAGCCACACATACCAGATGCTCTTGGAGGGAAACCAAGTTCCAAAATTTCACCTCCAGGATGTACTACTGTGTCACATGGGACACCTTTGTGTTCCTTCAAGTGAGTGTGCCAAGATGATTTGGGAAGCGCACTACAGTCGGGTCGCTGGGAATTTCGGGGTCGAGAAAATAGTGCTAGTACTGCAGAAGTATTTCTATTGGCCGAACCTTCGACAAGACGTTGGGAAGTACATCCGATCCTGCACTGCCTGCGCCATTTCCAAACCATCCATTAAGAAGCAAGGCCTCTATACTCCGTTGCCTACCCCTAGTCGACCTTGGGAATCCATCTCCATGGATTACACGTCACGCCTTCCTTCTACTAATCATGGTAACGACTGTGTGTTTGTGGTCGTTGACAGATTATCAAAGATGGCCATAATGGCCGCCTGCAAGAAGAATATCACAACAGAAGCCACTGCTAAACTCTTTTTTGAATCAGTGTGGGTACACTTTGGTATCCCACAGTCTATAATCTCAGACCGGGACAGCAGGTTCCTTAGTACATTCTGGTCTAGCCTATGGTCAATGCTAGACACCAAGCTCACAAAGTCCACAACTTTCCATCCCCAGACTAATGGTCAGACAGAGGTCGTCAACAGGATGATCGTACACATTTTGCGCATGTACAACTCAAAGCATCCACGCACATGGGATGACAGCCTCCCCTATGTACAACACAGCTATAACCGGGCCGTCCACAACTCAACCAACCACAACCCCTTCAAGGTGGGCTTGGGATTCCAGCCACTATGTCCCATTGACGTAGCCATGCCATTTGCAGCTACTCAGGCTGATTCAGCTCATATCCAGTCTAAAGTTTCCAAGGCAAACAGCTTCATTGCGCACATTCAGCACATTCGCCAACAGGTTCATGACATATTAGATAGATCCAATTCTTAGTACAAGTAGCGACATGATCAGCATCGGGTGCAACACAACTTCCAAGTGGGCGACAAAGTGTGGCTACATTTATAGAAGGAGCGCCTCGCTGGACCCCACCGTAAGCTTCGCCCACTCCGATATGGGCCATACACGATCACCAAGGCTGTCGGGGACAATGCCTTCGAGCTCAGTATTCCACATTCCTTGGTCTGCACCTAGTGTTCAATGTGGACTGCCTTCGTCCCTACTTTCCACCTCTATTGGACACATCAGACGTGGCAGAACAACTCACACCAACAAAGTTAAACCCTGATAGCATGGAACAAGCCGCAACTGATCGGATTATGGACACATAGATCAAGAACACCCGTCAGCAGAAGATCCAGCTATATCGAGTTGTCAAAGCAGGCCAACTCCTTCACCGAGGAAAGTGGCTCACCGGGGACCAAGTTCAATAGAAGTTTCCTCATCTCATGGAGGAACTCAACGCAATGGGGACCATTGCTTCCTAAGGGTGGAGGAATGATCTAGGAGGATATTGGTGGCCACACACCTATTCCTCTTGGACCCCCACCACTGTTTCTTTTAGTTTTCTAGTTTCCTTAATTGTAGCACAATTTACTATTTTTGGCAGTTTTTGGGTCCTAAACTTCCGGAGCCGTTTTGAGGCCCTAAACGACATTTTTTTGGCATCGAATGGTTGGGAAAATATGTGTCCATTCTGAAATTGACATTTGCCTTTTATGGATGTAGTCCTTAAACAAATCTTTCTAACGATGTATCATGCGCGTCAAACGGAGGTAGTATGCTAAAGTTACGACCCCGGGAAATTGATGTACCAAGTTACCCAACGGGGCCCACATTAAGGCGTTTCACATCCTAGGGTTAGGTTTTTGGATGTGTAGGGTTTCCATTGTTTCTCAATAATATATAGGCCTTTGAGCCTCATTGTAAGACAGAGTTCAGAGGCATGTAGCCGCCACATCTCTTCTCAGAGATAAGCTACCAGCACTCTAGCTAGTTTATTTTCATTCTATATGTAAACAAGTTTCAGTTATTGATTAAAGAAATGAAGTGTTATTTCCGCTGCATATTTTTTTCTATGGTTATTTGTGTATTATGTTGCGTTCCTGCATAAATCCGGATCAATGTGAGTTTATCAATAGTCAAAATTTTTCCATTGTAAGTAAAATTCATCACATGAAAGAGAGTAGACACCAAAACATGCATGGCATATACATAATCATTACCAAGGAGCATACTGAAGTCCAATTGGTCTTCTGAAACTATAAAATCAACCAAGACCATCTCCCCACTTAATGAAATAGGAAATTGATGAAGAATCCTAAAAATTCAATAGGACTTCTATTAAAAATCAACAACTGGTTGGTAGTTGATTCAAGGTTGGGAGAAACCAAACTTTCCAAGAAATACAAATATAATACTAGATGGTCTCCTTTATTTAACATGTATTAGTGAATTATGCATGAATTAACTTCAACTCTTGTTTGAAAGGGTGTAGAAGAAAAAAGGTAAGTCTCTCCTAGACTATTCATATCACTAGTAATAAACCTAGAGATTGGCAATCATGCACTCAAAGTGAATTGTATTCCCTCATGTCTATAAAAAGTTTAGTGGGTAGTAAAGAAAATTTGATTGGTGATCACATTTCTCTTAAAATAAAGAGTGTGATTCCATTAATATTCCATCAACCAATGGTTTCTTAAGAAGGGACTACTGGGGAATCATAACTAAGGAGTAATGAGTTGTTAAGGTAAGAGGAGGGGAGATCAAGTTCACATGCAGAGAAAATAAAGGATCCGAAGTATTTTGATGCTCTTGATATAAGCCTCTTTCTTGCAAATCATAAATAACATTTAGGACATTCAATGTGGGAAAAAGCCAAACCAACAACCCTATAATAAATTTAGAAAGGTTCAAAGTAGCCATGATATGGGTACCAACAATTTCAAATGGATGAAAATCAATGCATAAATTGAGGAAAACAATTTTCTCTTGTCATGCAATGGAAAGTGTCATTTATAATTAATTCCAATATATATAAGTGTTTAAGTTTCAAATAATTAATGGGAAATGATTTCAGGTTTATTAGACTTGTCAATTTAGCTATTGGGTTGAGCTTAATTTATTGACGAATAGAATTTATGACCATGCTAGTGGGTAATGTTTCGCATTCCTGACCACCTATTTGTTGTATGTATCCATTGTACATGCAACTAATCTTTAAACATTCCAACTTTTAGTGACTCCATCATTGTATTTTTTGTTTTCACAGCTCTTGTTCACATTGGAGCCTAAAATAGTTCCAAATTTTCTTACCGGCTATTAGAGCCAACCTTGCTTTGGAACTCCAGATTTTTTTCCTACCAAATAAAGATATCCTTATGGTAGAAGTATTCGGATCAAATTAGTGGCCACAAGATCTAGGGAAGATATTTTGCCATATTTTTATGAACCTTAGGTAGAGATTATTAGTTATTTGTATAGAAAGGTAAAATATAATTTGTTGGTTGATAATGACTTTATGGATGGGGACATGGTCCCTAACATGAAGGTTAAAATGTACAATTATCTCATTTCATTGGAATCGGGTGAAGTTTCTCTAGCATGGAAACTAGAATTTGAATCCCTCAAAAAATCCACTCTCACCAATATAGTGGTCCTTCCAACATTGAGAGTGCAACGGAAATGATGAGGTGCACCAAGTTTTTGTCAACAAAGTGAATGGGAGTTATCTTTGGTTGGATAGTGCATATCAAATCCATCTGTAGCATATTCATGCTTTGACTAGCTTGTCGATGGATGGAGAGGATATCTCAATCGCATTCCAAGGCGTTCGAAAGCATGTCCAAACCAAGGATGAAACCAACCTATACAATGGTTTGGGACACATAGAGTGGATCTTGTAGTAGTTACCAGTGATATAATGAATTACAATATGATATTTATATGCCAATTAATTAGCTACAAGGTCATTCATAAGTATCCCAAGGGTGCATTAACCTTAGACACAATCTCAGTTGTAGACTTTTCCATTAAGGGGATAAAAGTCAATTGGTGTTAGTACCTGATGAATTATTTTTTGCAATCTCATGAGGATTCTCATGCCTCAACCTCATATTTTATTTTTGGCTTCCTATTCTTATCTTTCTCCATATGGAAGTGGATGTTGCCACTATCCTGGTAACATTAAGAACTACTCATAACTTTGATTGTCTTGTAGTATGAGCCATGGAGGAGCCACAAGGATGCCCAGAACGTTACATTCGACAATGCCACATTCGTAAAATAGTAGAATATTATGATCAATGCCACTACTTAGGTCATGCAGATACCCTAAGCATTAGTAAATTCCTACCTAGGTAAGTTATAGTTTGGTACATCGTTGGAAAATAATCGGGTACATTTGCAAGGTTCTAACCCCTAATAAGTTCATATTTTTTGCGCTCCATTTTACTTAGCATAAGTCATTTTAGGAAAATATATTTTTTCATGCTGAGAGTAAAAAATTCCTGTATGTGAGAGGTTGTCATATATATTTTGATAGAAGTATTTTTCCCCCCTTTAGGGTCTTGAATCAAGAAGGTGGCGAGAAAAAATGAGATGAAAAACAAGAGGAAAGGGATCAAGGTCAACTCAAACTTTTATTGAAATCCTATTGAGACAATGTACCATCCTTTGTAGTCCCTATCCTTTTCAGGAGTGTTAATAAAACCTATCTCTAATTTGGAAACCTTCTCACGGTGTGACTTTAAGGATTGTTTAATCCAAGTGATTAATTGTTTAAAGAGTGAAAAAATGAAGAAGTAGCAAGTTGTACAATTATTGAGCCTATTTTCATCATTTATTTCTACTCATCTAAGTCAATATGTATTAGAGCATGCTTTAGTTGGGGCATATATCGAATCATCATAGCCATCATTATGTCAAATTCATTTTTCCATGACATGGTGTATTTTTGAAACAAGGTGTTATAAAAAATAATGAAAACAACAATAACAATAGAACAAGAGATTTATGTGGAAACCTTGCTATGCACAAGTAAAACCACATGGAAATGGTAGCTTTGATATTTTATTATTACTCAGGAAAAAACTTACAATGCTTTTCTTCTCTTGTGATATAATTCCAAGGGTAAATCCTATTGTATACATTACATGTGAGGGTTCCACAAGGAATTGAAATACACTATACGGGTCTATAAATTTTTTCATCAAGGGAAGATTCCCCCACGCCCCTAGACGGGGGTTATCTAGGAAACAATTCTACAACCTATTAAGGTAAGAAAGTTCACAAGAAGACAAATCACCCAAAGTAGTGAATTTCAAACATTTCAAGCCAAGCTCACACCAATGAAAATTCTAAAAGCAACACACTTTGAAAGGCCTAAGACCTAAAGAAAAGAAAATCAGGGATTCTAGAGGGCCACAAGACCAGTTTCTACAATGAGGGATCTAAATCACCCAAGACAACCTAAGCAATTGTTTGACTACAAATGACTCAGAAAGAAACAAAAGCAAGCTTCAAATACTAAGGAAAACTAAGTAAAGGAGGCAATTGACAGGTCTGGAGAGAATCAGAGATTAAGACTAACAGGAATAGATCCTAGAGAGACACTTACGCCAACCCTAAGAGGGGATTTTGGCCTTACTGCAAAATTTTGCAAATCGACGTATTTTTCTGTGGAACACAATGCATCTACAGAGGTCGACGTGACTATAATTGATGCCCAAGTGCATCAAATATGCACAACAATTGAATCATAGAGAGCGTCGATAACATAATACACCTTGTAACTGAAGACAGAGGGCGTCGATGCTAGTAGAAAAAGGTTTTTTGAACAGATAAAAAACAAGCAGGACCCAACCTCTAAGTATTTAAAATAGGCTTTAGGTTTTAGAATAGACCTCAATGATCCAGAAACTCAAAAATATCAAGAAATATCAATAATAAAAACATGAAAAAACAAGGTCTAAGGTATCTCAATACAAAGGGAGATCTAGCTTCTCCCTAGTGGAGTCATCATTTTTTATAATAGGATGAGTCCCAAGTGAGGACACAAGTGGACCTCCCTAGTCCGTATGATAATTATCTATGATAAATATCTAGAACAAATCAGAGCAATGAAACAAACTTTCACATAGATCAATCAGCATTAACGAGGAAAGAGACAAAAGGGACTCACCTTTTCCATGACACTTGTCATCGCGACATTTGCATAGCTACGATCCAACTTTGCGTGAAACAATACATGTAACGGATTGAACACAAGTGAGATGAAAGTGGATTGAACTAGTGATAATATGATTGATCTAAACAGATAGCCAAGGAGATCTAATATAAAATGACAATTACAATTAGTTTATGGGAAAGAATGTATCATTGTATTGAAAGATAAGAACGAAAAGATACAACTGTAGTTCCTTGGTGTTGTAGCCTCTTTCTGATGGTTTCCTCCTATACCAACATGTCACTCTAGCATTGAGATGAAGCACACCAAAAGGTCTGATCCTCTAGAAAAAATCCTCAATCATTTACCTATTATAGACTTCTCCCTCTTCACCCATGGCCCAAGGCTTGATTTATAGGACAATGTGCATCAGAGGAGGTTGAGAAAAATGTGGAAAATGGATGAGATATGATCCCAACAATGGTGGAAGTCGAACCATATCTATAATAATAAAAGGAAAATATTATCCATCAAGATATTTCCCTCGGAGCTTCTCGAAAGCTCGATTTTTTCCTGTATAGATGTCGACACAATCTGGAAATAGAGAAAGGTGCACCCAACTAGATCGACGTAGGATGTTGTAAAGGTAGAATGTGTCTAGGAGAAAATGGCGCTGGTTTCCAAGAGAGAAAGGTGCATGAAAATTGCAAGATTAGGCAATTTTCAGGGGAAGGGAACAAGGGATCATCCATGATGAAAATGTCCTTAGGGATTAGGAAAAAGGATGTCACAATTTTGGTGATGCTCACAAAATTATTCGGTAACAACAACATTAGGTTTCATGAAATTGACAAAACTCGAAATTTGTGGTAGTAATTCACCACTGACACATAAGTTTCCTTTGGGTACAATGTAATATGTGATAGAAATTACTTTCCATGCAATGGTCACTATAGGAATAGAATCCTTGTATGTCGGTCAAAATCTTAGTGGAGTGGAAATACAATTCATGTTGCTTTGAACAATCAAAACCTTATCGGCTCACAAACAAAAATCCAAATGTCTCGCTATTTCAATTCATAGAGATTACTCTCACTCACATCCAATGCAATGGGGAGATACCTTACTTTATTTCAATAAATAATTACTCACATATTACATCAATGCCTTTTTACAACATAAATTGGTGGTCAGCTGGTGTTACAACATAAACAAACATGCAACCTTCACCGGAATTATAGTGGTAACTCTTATTCAATGTAGATATAAATATCTATGTGCTCAACTATGTTAAACACAAGAACTACTAGTCTTCCATCAAGATAATACATATCTCGTCAACATATACATATGAAACAATTCTACAGTTATTGGTAGACTGATGAAGTTCCTAATCATGAATGCCCTATAGAAGAAACAACCATATTTTTCTTAGGGCCAATTTGGCAACACCCACGTTGAAAAAAATGAGGGAGTTAGAATTCATGAACCTAAAAGAGTTGTTGGGGACGTTGTAGTTCCTTTGTATATTGTTGCAACTTTGGAAAGCTCATCAATCACACACAAAGGAGAAGCCTGATATTTTAGGCCCCTTTGATGATATGATGCACCTTGGGCTTTACCCCTACTTTTAAACCCTAACCTACGCTCTTGGATGATCTGTTTGCTCGGGCACGCACATGTCCCCTATGTTTCTTTCTTGGCTTATGCTACAATTACCATTGAATCCATTAAACTTCTAGGCTATGAAACTTGAATTTGATCCAAGTTAGCTGGAACATTAATGAATGTTCCTGTAAGCCCTATTTGAGCATTCATTGTTAATGCGAGGCACATCTCTTTGGAATCTGCATATGATCGCAAACTGCACAATCATGAGTCAAAGTGTCTTCAATTATAAATATGTTGCAATTGCTTTTTTATTTTTACATACTTGTTTGTTTCGTCATATGCATGTTCCTGCAAAGATGCTTTCATGCAATGTGAAAACAACTTATTAAGCATAGTATAATTTTGCGATATGCTCCTAGTTTTCTTTTTGTTATTTTATTGTACAAGTTTTTCTTTGCAAAAGCGTTTATTGTTTTTAACTATAATAATAATTTTTGTGTTTGGTTATCTTACTCTTGAGATCACTATATTTGCATTTAATATTCCTTGTTTTTTTAGTAACCAGCGTAGATCCAAATCCTAGGCTCTATCAAGCGCCGAGAGGGATCAAATCTCTTCTTAGGTATCCATTGATATCTTTTTAGTTAAGGTCCACATATATTATTATTATTTAATATTATTTATGGCCGACATATAGTATTTATTATTATTTTTTATTTTGTTAGAAACGAACATTACAACATTTTCCCATGGTTTTAAAACCATATGCAAGGCCTTGCAAATGGTTACCATTTGCAAGACCCTCCTAAACCATGTACAATAAAACCATGGGTTACCATTTGCAAGACCCTCCTAAACCATGTACAATAAAACCATGGGTTGTGTAGGAGGCCTTACACATGGTTTTAAAACCATCTGGAAGGCCCTCCTAAACCATGTACAATAAAACCATGGGTTGTTTAGAAGGCCTTGTAAATGGTTTTAAAACCATGTGCAAGGCCAACATTTTTTTACAAATAATTCAATTTTTTATTTTTTATTATTTTGTTAGGTAGGAACATTACAACATCTCCCCCATATTGTGTTTTTTTCCTGATCTACATTTTTTTTTACAGATAATCAAATTTTAATTTTTTTATTGTTTTGTTAGGTAGGAATATTACAACATCTTCCCCATATTAGGTGGTTTTTCTGGCCGACATTTATTTTAGCCTATAATTAAAAAATTATTTGTTATTAACCAACTTAGATCCAAATTCTAGGCTCTATCAAGCGCAGAGAGGGATCAAATCTCTCTAGGTGCAAACATCTTCTTAAGTATTACACTCAATGAGCTATCAACTTTAGTGTGTCCTATATATACCATTGATTTGATTCAACCCAAAAGACACATCTTTTTATTTAAGGTCAACATATAATATATTTATTATTAATATTTAATATTATTTATGGCCAACATATAATATTTAATATTATTTATGGCCAACATATAATATTTAATATTATTTTTTATTTTGTTAGGAACGAACATTAAAACATCTCCCCATAAATGGTTTTAAAACCATATGCAAGGCCCTCCTAAAACCATGGGTTGTTTAGGAGGCCTTGCACATGGTCTTAAAACCATTTGCAAGGTCCTCCTAAACCATGTAGAATAAAACCATGGGTTTTTTTAGGAGGCCTTGCACATGGTTTTAAAACCATGTGCCCGGTCCTTCTAAACCATATACAATAAAATCATGGGTTGTTTAAAAGGCGAACATTTTTTTGCAAATAATTCAATTTTTATTTTTTTATTATTTTGTTAGGTAGGAACATTACAACATCTCCCCCATATTGTTTTTTTTATGATCCACATTTTTGAGGGATAATTAAATTTTTACTTTTTTATTGTTTGTTATTTTTTACTTTTTTATTGTTTTGTTAGGTAGGAAGATTACAACATCTCCCCCATATTAGGTTGTTTTTCTCTCAGACATTTATTTTGTTTTATAATTAAAAAATCTATTTTTTTATTAATAAAAATAACGTTACTTAACGTTACAAGATCTCCCCCATACTGGGCTGTAAAGAGCCTATCGGCTCAATAAAAACAACGTTACGTACGTAACGTTACAAGATCTCTCCCATACTGGGCTGTAGAGCGCATAAAGCTATCTCTTTGTAAAAGCTATGGAACCAAAGATCTCCACATACTGATTCTAAGGATAGTGACTTACTGCTCTACTCCTTTTCTTTCTAATTTTTCCTGTTAATCTTTCCTTATATATATTGGACCAAGTAACACATTATAATATGACAAAATAAAAAAGAAAAATATAAAATTTAGCGATGATATCCCACTTTTTCTTTTATATATATATATGAAATGTGATGTGCCATTTTATTTATATATATATGAAGTGTGATGTGCCATTATATATATATATATATATATATAAACAACATAATGCCAAGCTTTTGAAAGAAATATAATAAAACCAAGGCCATTCAATCTTTTACCAAACTAAAATATAATGGGTACATATTTAGCAACAAGCTTCACTATTTCGAGTCAAACCGACGACTCTGCCTCACATGTATTGTATGAATGGATTGATTGATGGCTGGAGACATGGGCATCCAACTTTTCTCTCCACTTTTTCTTTTTATCGCTCTCACTAACATACTATTTTCTCTCCACTTTGTACATTCTATCGTTCTCTTTGACTCTACTGTCATAGCAAATTTTGGTTGCTGTTTATGATATGAGACAACAACTACCCACCAACTATCGTCCATAACTCATATACGGCGCTACCTACTTCTCACGTCCTTGATTTGTCCGACTTCTTATTATTATTTGAGATTGTTGTCAATGCAAACCCGGAGGGCCAACAACAGTTTGATGTCCGGAAAAGTTTCATCGATCCATTTTGTTCATCTCCCCTTGAGTAAAATCTCATCGATATATGAAGAAGCATCCAATCGTCCGTGGTGCAATGAATAAAATAGCTTTTATCATGGTCACAAAGAATACATACTCGATGATCCATTTCAAATCAAGATCACAGCCACAAGAAGATACAGAGCGCATCTATATCTCAGCATATATACATATGTCAATATACATCAAGAGAACAACCAGAGTTCCGAGAAAATTGAACAAGTTCTCCAAAGAACCATTAAAGTATAAAATAGTGATACTGCATCATAAAATTAGGCGGTAGAACCAATCATTTATGCAACCATAACTTAAGGTCTTCAATCCAAACCTATCACAAGATACAAATCTGCACCACATAAATAAATGTACCAAAGTAACATGGGAAAATTGTATAGTCATTGGTGTATAGTGATGCCAAACACTAGGCAACTCACTGTTGATGATAATTGGAACCAAGGTACCTAATACATTCCAGCAAGTGCAAATAAATATGTGGGTCTTAAACACTTGTAGAATCAACTAATTAGGGATTGTTGATGAATACTCATTGTCAATTGTGAGGGAACTTACCATTGATCACTACAAGTCCTAACCTACTATAAGTATTTTTAATTCTCTTTCACATAGCAACTAAGTTGAAGTTTATAGGAAGAGATCTGTTAAAAAGAGGACATTAAGATATCACCCATCAACTAAGATGAGATATTATATAACAAAGTTTGATTTGATTTAATGGAGTAACTTAAGAGAACATGTCATCGAGTACAACTTTTGAATTTTGAATGCATGAAAGGGAAACTTCCACCAATCATGAGAATGGAATCCAAGGTACAACACAAGTTCCACTATGTGAATAAAGGTCTCACTTTCAAACATAGGGGGAACTGCTTAGTCAATGGCCACTAATGAATGTTGTCTTCCAAGTGCAAGGGAATGTCTCTCAAAGCAATTTGTCACAGTTAGTAGGAGAAGACTTGTCAATTAGAAGACAATGATGAATCCTCCTATTTTTACTAGATATCATAGTTATCTATTCTTTTGGTGACATTTTTATACCCTTTTCATCTACACCCTTAATATGTCAATCCTAATATATTATCCACTTTCCCTTATCCTTATTCTAGTTCCTTCTTCATTTACCATGCTTGAAATAGATCCAACATCTTTCTCTCTCTATATCTACTAGTGTATTAAAATACCCCTCTTATCCCCTTATTAAGCTATATATTTCTCAATTTGAAAACCTTCCATATAAATGAATGTGATGAGTTATGGGCCCAATTATAGGTTCACCATTTGTTAGATAGCTACACCTACTATTCAAGAGAATCAAGGTATGGCCAAAATTACATAATTTAGTCAAGCATTACATAGTCATAGTCAACTCCCAAGGAGAAAGTGTCACGAAGTGAGATTTGAACACGGGTGGGGAGGCTAACAACATTCCTCTCAACCACTCTATATACATTGAATTGAAACACCACTTTAACACTTAGTAAAAGCTCTTGCTCATTTATTATTTCAAAATTAAATTTTGATATTTTAATTTAGAAATAGTTACCATCGTAAAATTAGTATTTTCACTATTTCAAAAAAATATAATAGAAAAAATAAAGTACTAAAACATGAAAAAATACCAGAGTATTTGGATATAAAATCTTTTGATTGTATAAAGCTAGGAAATCTCCAATCCCACATGTTACGGAGAAAACTTCCTATGGCTTGGGGTACCACAACAGACAGAGTAACCGCAGAAATCAATCCTTTCCCATATGCAAGAGAAACCAAATATTTAACACTAAAAGATCTCGAAACATACCTTATTCCGGACGGTTGATGTAGATCCCCATTGAGCTTTTCCACTCTCGCTTGTATTAGCAATTTGCTCTCTCAACATTCAGCAAACAAGACAAGCATTCTATATGATGGTGTTAGATCTACTCTAGCATATATAATCATAATACATAAGCATTTAAAAGCATCCATGGATTCAATACTCATTTGAATACACATTATTGGGACAGGAAAATATATTTCTATTGATATAAAACAAAGATTACAATAGTGACAACCTCTATCGGTATGTCTGCGAATCGGAGAAACTGAGTCCTCCACCTGGGCCTCCACCACTTCAATCCTCCATCTCTCGATAGCAAGCTCACAAGCAAAGGCAAGCTTGGGAAGAACACAAAGTGCTCCAAGGGACAAAGGGATGCAGACTCAAGTACAAGCTCTAGCAACAATGGACTATAGTTTTCTTGCTCTTTAATCCCTCCCCTTTCAATGTATCCAAAGGGTTCCTTATATAGTGCTTCAATGGGGTAATGGAAGGTCAAATCTGAGCAATCTCAAGGCATATGGAAGGCCAAGAGACAAGTGACTCGAATCCACATCAAGGAAAACTCCAAAACTATTTGGCCTTTTGCACACATCCCGATGTACGCGGGTTTGAGGGTCATATCCACGTACATACGCGAGAATAGGTTTAAAAGTCGCGTATAGAAAATAATGCATGTTTTTAGGGATGATCTTGGAAACATCAAAGGTACAAAAATGGTCCATGGGGTCTAAAGAGTTTGTAGAGGGACATGGAAGGCCATAAAGGTGTGATCCACCATGTCTGGTAAAATCAGCTGTAACACCACACACACACACACATATATATTAAATGACTAAATATTTTATACCAATCTAATTCTAAAGATAATACCAATCTATATATCAATTACTCATAGCATTTTGTTGCAGGGCAAAGAAAGCTAGGGCAAAGGCATAGGTAGGAGACAACGCTCACAGAAACGATCCATTACCAAGCTAGGGCATTACTTAATGGGCAGTGGGAACTAGAGCAGATTGATTCGATGCAGTCCCCATTCATATTGAAGAGTAAAGGCTATTAAGGATGTTTCCTGGCCCACAAAGCATAAAGCCTTGCCGTCATTTAAAAAAAAAATTAAGTTAATTCTTCAGTTTGTGCCAAATTTTGCAAGAAGATTGTCAATAAAAAAACAATGATGAATCCTCTTAATTAAAAAATCATATTTTTATGAAAATTTTAGTTATATGTTGTTTTCAAACTATTTTATATATATTCCCTTAACATGTCTATCCAATATATTATATACTTTTCCCTATCCTTTTTCAACTCCATCCTTCTCCTTCTAAATCTAAAGATAATTTTCTTCATAGATTTAGTATTTTAAATATTTCAAACTCCATGCTTCTCCCATCCTTCTTAGAAGAGCCTTCTTCTTCTAAAGATAATTTTCTTCATAGAATTAGTATTTTAAATATTTCAAACTCAGATAATTTTCTTCATAGAATTAGTATTTTAAATATTTCAAAAAACCTTTGGATAAAATAAAGTGCAAAAACATGAACAATTATTAAGTATTTAAAAAGAAAATAATGGAATATTAATTTTTTCAATCACATTAAGTGGACTGCTTTACAATTGAGTAAGATACACTATTTACAATCAATGATAATATTTTTATATATAAGTTAAAAATAAATAAAAATAAAAATATTGTTTATAAAGTAATTTATTTATTCTTTATTTTGGATTTTATAATAGGTTTTGATCTAAATTCAATAAATTTATTTTGGTAAAATCAAATTTTAAAAGTAGTTAAATCATATTTTTGAATTTATAATTAGATTCAACACCCTTGAATACCCCCATAACACCCATATTATGCAATTTTCATAGCTAATATATGTGATTCTAATATTTTTTAAACCAAAATAAGACGAGAAAAAACCTAGAATATTTATGTTGGAGTCATCATCCAACCCACTCACCTTTATTTGGTCAATTTGGCCTAATTACCCACTATCCTAAGTTAATTGACTCGAATTACTGACATCAACATCAGCACACCAGCACACCTTTTTGACATCAGCATCAGCACACCCACATCCTCCTTCAATCAAGGTGGTCATCTAAGCCTTCTCCTTCAATCAAGGAGGCTAACTAGGATTCCTCCTTGAATCAGGGAGCAAATCTGGGGTGATCTTCTTGTCACAAGTGCACCAATTAGTTAACTGAATGTTGTTTCACCTAACAATCAATTAAGCTGAGTTAGAAAGGCACCTTCCTCATCTCATTGTCTATTTTGGGCTAATTTGAGCTAACTGGAGTGATTTAATGCGCCTCCAACAACTTCTGGTGACTAGTTTCAGTTCATTTCACTTCATTTCACTTCGTCGGAGCTGACTTGAGTTATATATGTTCCCCCACCTATTGATTGACATGCAGTTGAGTTCTATTTAGGTGGAATTAGTCATTATTGCACTCCGATTCAGTTAGGACTTAGTTAGAGTCAATCATGGCTTGATTAGTGGTTAACTGGTGTGTTTAGTGTGGTTAACGGATAGTTAAGCTACTCTCATCTATCTAATTTGAATGACCTCCAAGGAATTCGAATGATCTTTCATTCATGCAAGTTGTATGACATTGTATAATCTCTCATTTTTTTATTATTGATAATATACAACTGTAACCTTCAATTGCAACACCCTTAATGTCATTTCATGTGTAAATTTTCCTTGAATCTTCTGTGAGATCTACTTTAGTCTTAATATTATTTTGATTGAATTTCACATGGTATCAGAGCCACGGCAGAACGAAGCTCTTCTTCAAAAACAAGATTTTTTATGGATCTAGCATGCGATTTGAGCAAAAAGCTCAAAAATTCCAGCACTGCACGAAAAGCTGAAGGTTTGACACATAAGTCCTAAGAAAAGGAATTGTTGATAAAGCTTGCTTGATTGACTAAGCTCGGTGTGATGAAACCTAAAAAGTGCAGGCTGTTCGACCTTACGGTGCCCTTTTTGTGTTTTTGCAGGGTTTTTTTGGAAGACTTCTACTCCACTCGCTACAACAGAAAAATGGCTTCTTCTTCTATGTATCCTCTTACTCCTTTCAATTAACACCAATGGAAGGGAGATATGGAGATTCAATTGCATGCCAAAGGACTCTACAGAGTTACAATGGACACCGAGGTGGAGCCAAACCACGCGGTAGACAAAGCTAGATAATGGAACAAGATGGATGAATCTTTTGGGTTTCTGTTCCTGTCGATTTCCAAAGATCTTCATTTCCATGTCACTAGATTGAAGAATCCGAAGGAAATTTGGGATAAACTTGCTGATATATTTGATAAGAAGGATGACATGAGGATTTATCGGCTAGAGAATGAGCTAATTTCTCTTCACCCAAGCAATTTCAAAACTCTCAATGAATTTTTCACCAAATTCAAGCACCTAGTGCTCCAGTTGAATTAGTGTGGAGTGGAGAAAGAGGATGATCAGCTCATTCTTTCCATTCTTTCAAAAGTTGGATCGGATTACTCAGTATTTGTTTCCACATTCCATACTGGGAAGCTAACAACCCGGAATTGGAAAATGCCTTCTGTCAATGCCTTCATTGAGTCCCTCACAAACAAGCATGAAAAGATTGTGCAGATGTGGTTCATTAGATCCTCCAAATATCAAGCACTGTTTTCTTCAGGCCCCAAAGATACGAAGGGTAAAGGAAAGCAAAAGAATCAAAATTCTAAGTTTGATGCTCTGAAGCCAAAGGAGAAGAACCAGCAGAAAGAAGAGCCTTCCGGCTCAAAGAAGCACAAGAACAAAGGAAACCAAGGCAAAGAAAAAGTCAAGTGTTCCTATTGTGGGAAGGGATTTCACCCTGAACATGCCTACATGAAGAAAAAAATTTATGAAATGACTCTTCTCCTTGAGAGGAACAATATCAATCTTCTAGAGAGTGTTCGAAAGAGAGATAATCATGATCAAGACATCCATCCAGAAAGAGGACATGCCCTCATGGAAAGCACTTCGAAGCCTAGAGCTCTCCTCATATACTTTTGTGCTTCGAACCACATGATGGCAAGAAAATAATCCTTCTCATCCCTGGACACTGAAAAAATATTTCCCATCCACAAGGGAGATGATTCTTAGATCATTTCGAAAGGCAAAGGTACTGTAAAACTTGAACATAGCATATTTTTTGATGTTCTGTATGTACCCTCCTTGGCCTCCAATCTATTGAGTGTATATAAAATGACACACACTGGAGTTCCCAAGAGAGTTAATTTCATCCTGAATGATGTTAAAACCATAGATATTGCATCCGGGAAACTCGTTGCAATAGGCATAGCAAATCATCATGCTAAGGCCTATGAGTTTTCCAAGTTTGTGGCGGATGCAAAGCCCGTCGCTCTTCTGACTCATGGGAATGAGGTCAGTAGGCTATGGCATAAGAGATTTGGTCATTTGAACTTCAAATACATGAAAAAAATTCAGAAACATTCCATGGTTGAAGGCCTCCCAGCCATCAAAACTTCGAATGGAATTTGCAAAGGTTGCATTGTCGACAAACACTCTGAGCACAAGTTTGATCGGGGAAAGGCAAGATGTGCAAAAAATATTTTGGGGATGATTCATTCTGATATCAGAGGACCCATTCCTACAACATCCATGAGTGGTTCATGGTATGTACTCACCTTCATTGATGATTTCTCTAGATACACTTGGGTTTTCTTCATAAAGAAAAAATCTGAAGTTTTGGAAAGGTTCGCTGAGTTCAAAGCATCTGTTGAGAATGCCTCTGGGAGGAAGATAAAGTCTCTTATATATGATAATGGAGGAGATTATATCAATTCTGAATAGCTGAAAATATTTTCTTACAGTGGGATCCAAATCCATCACTCCATTCCCTACACACCCCAGCAAAATGGTGTAGCGGAAAGGAAAAACCGGGCCCTCAAAGAGATGACTACCTGCATACTGGAAGCCAAAGGTTTGGATGAAAACCTATGGGATGAGGATATGAATGTTTCTGTTCACATTCAGAACAAATTCCCTCAATATTCTGTGAAATAAAAGACTCTTTTCGCAGCCTATTTTGGACACAAACCAGATGTGCCAAAATTTCAAGGCTTTTGGGTCCAGTGCATGGGCTCGAATTCCGCTTGACAAGAGGAAATCTTTGCAACCGCAAAGTATTGAATTTTTTTTAATTGGATATCCAGTAGAATCAAATGGATTAAAACTTATGAATATCAAAACCAAACAGATATTCATTGAGAGAAGTGTCTGTTTTGAAGAACCTCTCCAAGAGGTAGAACAAGTCGAGGAGAAAACTGCTGAAATTCCCTCTTGTTCTGCTGATCATTTGAATGATGAAAATGGGAGTGAAGGATATGATATTTCATATATGATGTCTGATATCATTGAGAAAAATATATCAGGTTCAGAATCATATTCTGATGTTTCTACTCATCTCCCAACTTGGGCCAAAAAGAGACTCTCTTTCGTCGGGACAAACATTGGAAATCCTGCTGATCCAAGAAGAACCCGGTCTGATTTTCAAAGAGAAAGTATTGCTCTCTCTTGTCATGATTCAATGATGTCTGAGACTTGTTATATGATTATTGGTTCTACTCCCAAGTCCTACTACCATGCTCGGAATGATCCGAGATGGAAATTTGTTATGGACGAAGAGTTCAATTCTCTTCGAAAAAATGCAACTTGGGAGCTAGTTTCCCTTCCACCTGGGAGGAAATTAGTTCAATGCAAGTGGGTGTATTGGAAAACGTTTGTTGCAGATGGAAAAACCTATAATTACAAGTCATGAGTGGCTGCAAAAGGCTTCTCCCAAGTCCAAGGAGTGGACTATCATGAGACCTTTGCACCAGTGGCAAATATGGATTCCATAAGACTAGTTTTGGCCATCACTGCATCCAAGCATTGGGAGGTGCATCACATAGATGTCAAGAGTGATTTTCTTCATGGAGAAATGAAAGAGTACATATACATGAAGCAGCCCAAAGGCTATACATCATATCCTTCCTTGGTGTGTAAGCTGCATAAATCATTATATAGGTTGAAACAGGCCCCAAGATCTTGGTATGCCAAAATAGAGGCATTTCTGCTCTCACAAAATTTCTAGAGATGCAAATCTGATCCTAATGTATATTTACAGTAGTATGATGGTTATATTATTATCATATTATTATATTTTGATAACAGGAAGCACACTTGCTTCGATTGCCTTTATAAAAGCTTCTCTCCATGATGCTTTTGAAATGAGTGATTTGGGCCTACTGAAACAATTTCTGGGGATTGAGATCACAAAAGAATTTGATGGGATAATGGTAAATAAGTCAAAATATGTTTCAGAACTACTAATTAATTTTAATATGTCTGATTGTAAGGCTTCACCATTTTCTTTCCTCTCAGGAATCAATCTTGAAGAGGGAAAATCCACTCCACCCATGGATTCCACTATTTACCGCCAGTTGATCGAAATCTTGCTATACTTGACACATTCAAGGCATGAAATTTGTTATGCTATGAATGATGTATCAAGAAATATGCAGCATCATCATGAGATCCACTGGAAGGAAGCCAATAGGATCCTTCAGTACATTCAGGGCACTCGATCCTACGACATTCACTATGCTGCAGATTCTGAGCTAGAGTTGGTCGATTTTACAGATTCAGATTGGGAAGGGGATTCCATAGATAGGAAGTCGACTTTTGGGTATGTGTTTATATTTGGTGGTGGACCCATTTGCTGGTCCAGCAAAAAGCAAACTTCCATTGCATTGTCTTTAGCAGAGGCCGAGTACAGGGGAGCAGTGAATGCTTGCATCCAAGTAGTTTGGCTACAAGGCATTCTTTCAGAGTTTGAGATTGGTAGTACTTTGTCCACAATCATATTTTGTGAAAACCAAAGTTCTATCAATATCTCAACAGATCCAGTTCAGTGACAGAGTACCAAACATGTTGAGATCCACATACACTACATTAGGGAGTTGGTGCATGACAGGACAATTGTTCTGCAATACTTCCCTACATATGACCATATTGCAGATATTTTCACCAAGAAATTTATTGAGAAAAATTTCACTTACCTCCATTCAATATTGGGGGTGATTTCATCAGGGTTAAGGTAGTTACTTCTCCAGTGTTCAGCTTTAGGGGGGGGGCGTTTCCCACTGGGTTTTCCCTCTTTCCCGGAAATTTCAACTCAAAATGGGCCTTTTAACTTTTATTCAAATTCCATGTCATCATGTGTTAGCCAATGAAATTGATTTAAATTTGAAATACCGTATAGGTCTTAAACACTTTTTTAATATAAATTTGGGGATAGGTATCATAAAAAAAACTACTTTTTTTGTTTGTATTTTTGACATATCTCCTCGTGTTTTTACTTAAATTTTGATCAGGAGAGCTTGTTGGATGCAGAATTAAATTCTGCATCCAACGAGTACCCACTCGACATACTTTTGACGGACCCCGCTACCCCAAAAACAAAAAATACTTGAAAAAAACGAAATGATGATGTCATCATTTCGTTTTTTCAGGTATTTCTTGTTTTTGGGGTAGCGGGGTCCGTCAAAAGTATGCCGAGTGGGTACTCGTTGGATGCAGAATTAAATTCCGCATCCAAAGAGCTCTCCCGATCGAAATTTGAGTAAAAACACGAGGAGACATGTCAAAAATACAAACAAAAAAGTAGTTTTTTTCTTTTCTTCCTCCAAAATTAATAAATATTATTTTATTATTTTAACTATTATTTTATTAATTCATTTTAGGAGGCCCATTTTGAGTTGAAATTTCCTCTAATAGGCTCACTTAGCATCTTATTTGAGCATTTTAGAGTTAATTTTTTGTACAGGGTGACCTATGTCCTTTATTTCTGGGGCCCTAGAATTTAATTTTTACTACTCCACATGAGTATAGCTTAAGGGGGGGTGTTGGAGTCATCATCCAACCCACACACATTTATTTGGTCAATTTGGCCTAATTACCCACTATCCTAAGTTAATTGAATTGAATTACTGACATCAACATCAGCACACCAGCACACTCTTGACAACAACATCAGTACACCCATGCCTTCCTTCAATCAGGGAGGCCAACTAAGCCTTCTCCTTCAATCAGGGAGGCTAACTAGGCTTCCTCCTTCAATCAGGGAACAAATTTGGGGTGATATTCTTGTCATAAGTGCACCAATTAGTTAACTAAATGTTGTTTCACCTAAAAATTAGTTAAGCTGAGTTGGAAATGCACCTTCCTCATCTCATTGTCTATTTTGGGCTGATTTGAGTTAACTGGAGTGATTTAATGTGCCTCCAACAACTTTTGGTGACTAGTTTCAGTTCAGTTCACTACATCGGAGCTCACTTGAGTTAGAGATGCACCCCCACCTACTGATGCGAGTGGAGATCATCGTCATCATCATCAATATAGAATAATAAAGAGAAGTTGAAATATAATTATATAAAAATAAAAATACATAAATATTCCTTACCTCTCTCTTTATTTTATTTTGGTCCAAGGGGTAAATTCTTGGACATGATTAGATAGTCAACTCCAATGCCAATTTTGGGGGAGAGATATCACATCTAACTCATTATCATTTGAACTAACCATCCCTCTCTTTATCTACACATATGCCTATATTCATCTTAAATAACAAAAAACTATACCTAAAAGAATTGATGCTTCTCAATATTTGATTATATAAAGAATTAAAAAAATCTAAACCAATCAATATTAAATTTAGATAATTTAATAAATTTTGAGTTGTAAGAATTACGAAATGTTGAGATGAAAAAGACTTCAATGGATAGAAAAGGAGTCCTCCACTTTGATTCAAATTTTAACACTCGACAAACTAAGAAAGCGTTCGACACCACTAAAAGAATATCAACGCAAAAAATTCTCTTTTGCTTCTTTTTCGTATACAAGGCCAACAAACACTTGAATGTAAGACAAATGAGCGAGACTATCCCTTCAAATCCCCCCCCAACACACACACACACACACACACACCCACTTAATTTATATGTTATGTATATAAATCATATAAATAATTGGATTTAGAGATTTTATTGAAATATAATAAAACAAAAAACCTCAATCTTGTACTAAAACTTCAAAAATAAGTTCATGTTTAGCAATGAGCTATATTGGATCAATACTAAATATACACTTTACAAATGGGATCACATTGCACTTGAGAACAAAGAGAGTTACACACAAGAAGAATATTAGGGTTAAGGATTCCTCAGTTCAACTTGAACAGATTTGAAGCCATACCTTCACCGTCAAGGTGAGTAGCATATTGCTTCATCTAGAACCCTTTATCTATACACCTGAGAGGTGGTTATACTAATTGAGGCTTAAGATCTAGGTTGTGCAGCAAGGAATCACCAATTGGCTATTTTTGAGCTTTTTTTCGAAAAATAAATTCAATATTTGGTCATTTTTAGTTTCTAATATCACCTATATTTACATCAAATATGTTTTTTTATCATAATATTCACTAAATTCACAAGTTTCAGTAGTAAATTGTATGTTTTATATTTAAAATTCTCCTACCAATCTATATATGTGTTTTTTCAATCCAAAATAATCGCTTATAATATACTATACTTAAGTATACTTTTATAATCCTTAAAAATACCTTGTTGTGCAAGTGTATGGTATATGTGATCTCCACTCGCATTTTGTAGTTAATGTATTTTTTGGAGGCTAGTTGAGTGCAGTCGTAAGTTTGCTAATTAACAACTTGCAAACTGCTCTTGAGACAAAGTTTTGTAGGTAGTGAGCACAGGGAAAGATGCCCCCTAATGAGTGAAGGCAGAAGAAGAACTAATGGTCAATGCACTTTATAAATCTTAGATGAGTTTACAGGTGAATCAAGGAGAAGTCTAGCAAAGCAAGGACTAGAAAGTAGCCTGTAAGAAAAAAAAAATTAGATGATTTTCACCGTCGAGGAAAGCGTGCTAATGCTTAGGTAGAAAATAAATATATCTACAAAATCAATTACATTAAAATTCCATGATGTATATAGAGTGAAAAATCATGGCCACAAAAGAATACATAGTGTATCTATATCAACTCAAGATTGTAGGCATGAGAAAATACCAAGTGGTTCTATGTCTCAGTATACATATGTTAATATACATCAGGAGAACAATTGGAGTTGTGAGAAAATCAAACAAGTTCTCCAAATAACCAATGAAGTATACGATAATGGTGTTTCATAATGAACTTATGTATTACCGCCAAACATAGATGCCTCCATAACCCAAGGTATCCAATCCAAATCAGTTGCAATGTACAAATCTACACCATGTAAATAAATGTACCAAATTCAAACATGGGAAAAAACATCTAGCCATTAGACATTGGTATATAGCATTGCTAAACTTGAGGTGACGCATTGATGATGATAATGGGAACTAAGGTACATAGTATATTCTATCAAGTGTGAATAAATTTGTTGATCACAAACACTTGTAGAATTAACCAATCAAGGCTCACTAACACTACAATAGATTTGACTTTTTGGGGCGGTTGTCTTCTGCATCCAAAAGCCACTTTTGGGGGCGGTTTTGGATTTGGAGGCAGTCCTTACAAAGCCGCCCCTAATAGCATCGATGCTAAAAGTTTTGAATTTTAGGGGCAGTTTTGGAAGAGATCAAAACCGCCCCTAAAAGTGACTTTTTGGGGGGGGTCTA
>LPNX011146950.1:81569-179897 GCA_001517045.1 Pseudotsuga menziesii
AAGAAGCATCCTTTTTTAGTTCTCTTTCCATTCCATTTATAAATAAATTTGGGCTTGTACAACCTGATTAATGGCGAAACCTAGTTAGTATTTTCCAAAGTAGTTTTTCATGGGTCATCTCTAATTTATAGGCAATTTACAGCATTGAAAAGTGGTTTATGAGAGTATTAATGTGGTAAACTAACATGGAAGTACAAAAATGAACCTGAGTATTAGGGCTTAAGTTGTTGGTCTAAGGAAAAAAATGAACCTGTGCATTGTTCATACCTCATAAACATCCCTAAAACTTTCAATTTTGGGAAAATATGGGTACATTCAGACCTCAAATTAGCACTAACAAGTATCATTCTCGTAATTGGGGCACTCCTGGGCAGTATTGAGGCAATAAACAACAACAATGAGTGGCCTAATCAGTATGAGAGGAAAATATGGGTTGTTACTAGGCACATTTCAGCATTGTTAAAGGATATTCTAGGTGGTTAAGCCAATTCCCAACCTTGTTTAACCTTCATACTTACCTAATGAGATCTTCCCTAATGAGATCTTGCATAGGGTGTTCACTAGGGTTTTCAGAGATCATATAGGAATGGATATGGATATGAGAAACAATATGAGTACTTTGAGCATTATATGGACTATCTTGACCCCCAAAACTATAGTAAAGAGGCTATAAACAACCCTGAAACCAAACCTGGGCACTTAAATTGGGAAACCTGGGCATGAGAGACAAATTATGGGAATGTTTTAGGCCATTCTGGGCATGCATTGGCCTTTTCTACCCTTCAATCAACATTCTGGGCATGATTTGACCTTATTTTGCCATTCAATCAACATTTTGGGCATTGTTTCAGCTTCAAAATTCAAACTGCCCTTATTCTCCATGCTGGGTAGATTCAGGGGTATAAACAAAAGCAATAATAGATCTGGGAAATTTTGAACTAATTATGAGCAAGTATAAGGCAATTTTCTTAAGTCTGGGCACACACAACCCTATTTGATAGTCAAAAAGGGGATGGAACAACCCTAATTTAGTATGTCGGGATGAAACAACCCTAATTCATGCAATAAGGGATGAGATCCTAAAAGCACATAATCCAATAAGGGAGGTTGTCACATCCCCACCCTTCTACTAAAGAGAGGACACGACTAATGGTGCTGGAAATCCGGGCAAACTAGCCCCATGAACATGATATAAAATGCATTGAATATAGAAACATACACAGATGCATAAATCAATAACATACAGTGGAAGCAAAACACATTCCATTCAAGCATTCAACGTGTTCATATGATTTTATAAACAAATACAATTGCAGAGTTAAATACAAGAATACTTATCTTGAGAAGAAGCTTCCCTGCAACTAGCTATGTCGCTGCATTGTTCCACCCAACCATAGGCTAGTGTGCTCCTTACTCTCTCAGCATCATTTCCACCCCCAAGCTGGGCATGATTTCCAAAAAAGTCATGGGAACCCAAAATTAAAATTGACAAATGGGGAAAAGAACCCAACTCACCCAAATCGTTCAAAAAACATTAGATGGCCTTCCAAAGGCAAAAACGACCTCTGTTCACACCCAAATCATGGGTCTACCCTCCCAGCCACGGAACATAACCAAAAACGGGGTTGCAACCCAAAACTAACTGGTAAAATGGGAAAAAAGACCCAGGATGAACAATTCGTTTCAAACACATTCTATGGGTTTCACATGGGAAAAAAGGCACCTTCTATTCCCCAATTCATGGATCTATTCCCCCATTGACTATGCAACCCCAAAAATGAAATTTTCAAACCGTATGAAGGAGGAAACAACAGAAAATTGCCCTGGAGAGATCCCAGCCACATAATATTAGCAAAGCAACTTCCCAACCATGGGGAAAACAAAATAAACTATAGCAACATGAGGAAAAACACCGTAGAGCTCCAGAAAATGCATGAGGAAGAGAGGACGTGCATGAATGATGGAATGGGTAGACGTTTTTGGGTTTTTACTTTCCCAGGAAGTCAAAAAACGTTTTCCAAACTCTGATGGCTTCCCCAATTCGAATTGGGACTTCCATACCCTTCCCATCCCCAAGCATTAACTAACTCAACCAGTTTTGGATGACTGGGCACCAAAGAAAAATTGGGTAGTTTACCACTTTATGGGTTTTCCCCATTGGCTCAAGGGTTTGAATCTCACTTCCCCCATTCCTTGTAAAATCATGCCCCCATCTCTTTAATGTTGCATTGACATATCTAGTTGTAGGTATTTTATTAATTGCATATTTACATGATGTAGAAAATTATATTGTGTCATCGGCTAGCATGATGACCATCATCATCAATTTTAATTACCGAAACGTAGAAGACTAAATCCATGGTGGGGCCTTTTCCTTGAGCTCCACACCATGATTTAATAACGCTATTTACATCATTATCATTTAATGCAATTGGGGTTGAAACCGGGGTATTACAGAGGCATTCAACATAATTCCATAAATTTGTTTCAATATTCCAAGGAAGAGTGATTTCTAGCTTTTGAGGAACATTATGAATGTCTATTTTATCGATTCCCAAGCATCATACATATCAAATTTAGGTCACATCTTGCCCCAACTCACACTTCTCCCTTTATAGAATCTCTTGAAAAGCCATATAACCTTTTCATACCCTTTTCTATGTTTCTAGACATTTTTAGAACTATTATGCACCAGTCCAGGTGTTTCCTCCAACATAGGACTGTATTCAAGCTCTCTCAAGTGTACTCAAGCACTCTCAAGGGTGTTTGAGTTCAGAATGTAGCAATACACTCCCAAAATTTTATTTGAGATTTATTTGTATTCAATCTCTCTTATATGTACTCGAGTTGGGTATACATAAACCCAGTCTCTATTGTATTTCGACCAAGCTTGAAGTTATATTGAGTTGTGTCTCTATAAAAACTCACTCTCCTATTTGTATTTCATCATTCTCAATGGTTTCCTGCTCAACCTAAGAGAAGATGTTGAAATGATGGTGTATTCTTCACCTATGAGAATGGTTCACCTCACTTTGTCATCATTAATATTGTGTATTAGTTATTTTCTATGATTTGGATTGAAGCTTACCTAGTCACTATGTGGTTAAGACCAACCTATTCATTATGGAAGCCTGCAACCCCTCTTGGGGAGGGTTCTGCCCACATGACTCCTTTGTAACATCTTCTTGAGAAATTTCTCTCCTAGAGAAGTGACTCCTTTTTTATCCTATGGGCACCATATGTAGAATTTTTCTCTCTCTCCCAGTGTTATCTATTGCTCAATGGTTTTCTCTCAATTGTTGAGCTCTATTGTACTTGGGTGATTTTTCTCTAAAGACCGACTTGCTGATTTCATGTATATTACACACTAATACATATTTATATATTGATGTAGTGTCAGTTTATCTTCTCTTTGCACAGATTTAGATTTTGTTGGTTGGTTCTTTTAAATCCTTTCTCTTGTGGATCTCAACAAAGACTAGCATGCAGAATCATCTTTCTCAAATAACAAGTAGAACAACAAGATAAATGTGCTGTGATATAAGAGCTATAAGAAGACAGTGTTCATGAAACCTCATAACTACTAGTGATTATTGTTGAAACTTAAAAGACATATTTCTCTAGCATTATTGATCAAATGACATTGAACTATGACAAAAGGATGATTTATTTAGGTATGCACCATATCCTACTTGTTATGGGATATATTTTGATGAAAGCCTAAGATATAGTTAGTAAGGAATGCACCACATCCGACTTTTATGCAGTGAGCAGAGATGGCATAGATGCATGCCAGTTCTCATGACTGTCATTAACCATTTAAGTTGATTTTTGCATTATTGTGCTAACATTTGCAACAAGTATGCATAACCACTTGACAAATATTTGCACTAATTATTTTGATCATTTTTAACTAAGTGATAATTTTTGTCATGGCCAAGTCATACACTAAATTGATGTATGAAACCCCCTTGTTTGTGGGAGAAGGGACCCACTCCGCACAAAAATTTGAATGCTAAAGTCTACATAGGGGTACATACCCTACCCCCCTTGGGATTTGTGAACTCCTAGAAGGAAACACATGTTCTTAGCCATTAGGGCCACTCAAGTTGTATGCCCCATTTGGATATCTTGTGCTATATTTGTCTTTGGTACCCTAACCTTTGTCCCTCACAAATTAAATAATCTTGGATCAGAACTCTTCAATTGATAGATCTGGATTATAGAGTTTCGTTCTCCAAGTCCAAGACTGAATAATGAATTACTCATTCTTCTTGGCATATTGTATTTTCATATGTTGGGAAATAATACTTACATAGAATATCTGAGCATGTGAATTGATCTCACTTGATTCTTTATATTGACTTAAAGCATCGATACTTGCCATCTATAAAATTCTATATAAGTCTCTCTAAGTCGCTTACAAATGTCTCTACGTGCTTTGAAAATTGTCTGTAGAGTCAAGAAACAATCCAAAAACTCCTTAATCCAACCCCATGACTCATGTCTGACACACTGCATTAAGGTTTGTCCCTCCGAGAGTATACATAAATGTTAAATTTCTATGTTATGTTCTCATAATGTGAAATAATAAGGCATACTGGTCAAAAGAACCATCATGACTGTCATAGAGCACTGCAACAATTGGAATAAATCCTGTATCATTGTTGTTAGATGCAACATTAGGTGTTATTCCATTGCTGTCATTGCATCAGAGAAACATATAGATGTTTCTTTTAATGTGAATTGCACATCCCACTACAAGGTATTTCATGTTTTTCTATTGTCAAAGGAGATGTAATTCTAGGTTTCATGACATGGTTCTTTTCTTCCTGATCATGACATTGGACATGTAAATTGTCTATATTTGATAACTTCCGAAATAATACAAGGGGTGATCTAGTGGCATACGTCTCTTGGACAAACTACTTATATATATAAATATATTTGAATCGAACTATAAATCTAAGTTGTTGATAATATTAAAACACACTGTTTGTGCTTAGTGACATAACATTTACTCAACAACATTTTAAACTATTTATTGCAGGATGTACTAAGTATGTTTTTCTTAAATATAGGAACATGTTGTAAAGATACCACTTACAAAGAAAACAATGCGGGCCCTAAACATGAGAGGAAGAGCCCTCCAAGGATCCATCAGCTCCCTTTATAATCTACGAAGTAGAAGTGGTGTTTGTCCAAACAAAAGCAGTAAAATACTTGGGATTTTATAATATATTTAAATAATAATAATAATATTAATTCCTGAAATAAAAGGAAATTGTCAAAGATACCTTCATAATCCTTTAAATTTATATAATCAATAGAAAGCAGTGATACTTTGCTGAGAAAATCAAAGATACCAGGATAAAATATTTCATTTATTTTTAAAAATAAATAGATACAATAAAGTCTTTCCTTGAACACATCAATAAGACACATGACATAAAATATTGAAGATCAAGCAAATTGTGCATTGTTTACCTATTGGAGCCGTCATTCTTCTATTGGCACACAATTTTATTCTTGTGCAAGGGGTTTCCAAGAACGTTTGAGTTTGACCTGATTCCTAGAAGTACAGAAGGTAAGATTAAAGAGTGGGTTCAAGATGGTGTTTGGGAGTTAACCATTTTCCAAGTAAGTCTCCCAACATAGCTCCTCCCAACAAATTTTATTCTATAAATTTAGCTTTCACCATGCTGAGGGCTTGTGAAAAATCCTTAAAAGAGTCATCAACTAGTATCCCTTGTCTCTATTTTGGGTGTAACCATTCCACTTACTGTCTGATGATCCTACACCACCAAATTTAGAAAACATTCTTGATACCACCTTGATACCACCAATCCTTTTCATATTGGTTCTACAAGAAAATAGTTTTTCATATCAGTGGTGCAGGGGACAAATTAATCACTCACTGAGAAGTGAAAACCTGTTACTATTGAGTCCCAAAGATGGATGCAAAAAAATAATTAAAAGACATGAAGAGTCCAAGGAATAAAATGAATCCATGGTCATTGTCTCCGATCTTCATACTCTCAGCCTCCCTCCATGTCTACTTCCCTACCCCTTCTCCCTCTGTGTCTACTTCCCTCCTCCTTCTCCCTCTGCGTCAACTTCCCCCCCCCTTCTCAAAACATTGATTCCCCTCAGGATTTATGTCGACCACAACTCCCTTCCACCAAACCACTGTAAAAGCTCCATACCAACACGATAGAGACTCTACAGACCAACATGATGGAGTTCATTTCATTTTTGTAGGAAAAAAATCTATGTCTGCTTCCCTCCCCCTTCTCAAAACGATGATTCCCCTCAGGATTTATGTCGACCACAACCCCCTTCCACCAAACCATTGTAAAAGTTCCATACCAGCACGACGGAGACTTTCAAGTTTTATTAAAAATAGTTCAATTAAAATAATAATTTTTATTGAGGAATTTAATTTTAAAATAAAAATAACAAGTGTTAGCATTATGCATCTGAAGTATATTAAGTAATAAACTTATGAAAGAAACAAAACATGGAACCTAGAATCATTTCTGAAATTAATGTGAGGCCACATGTAATGCAACATACAAAATCTTGTAAGGTTAACATGTTGCGTCAATGGTGTAATTGAAATTGTGACATTCTAGTTTTCAATTAAAAGATGTGTTTTATTAAGGAGATTACTTTTCGATTAAAATATAACAATATACTCATTTACTCATGCTTTCTGTTGATCATGCACTCTGAAAATCAAGGGTGGAACAAAACAAACTACTAACAGTGGCACACACAACTCAATAGTAAATGTGTTGACATTAATCATTTGGTGTACACTAAGTGATAAACTTAGGAAGCAACAAAAGGTGGAACATAGAATCCTTTCCAGAGGTTAGTTTCAGGCCACATGTAATGCAACATACAAAAAATTTCAAGTTTAACATCCTGCATCAATGGTGTAACTGAAATTGTGACATTTTGTTCCAAAGGACTTGAGTTAAAAGGAGAGATAAATATAATATGCCATTTGTACAAGTGATTCATTAAAAAACACATTGCAATCGACATTGTACTATGATGTTCTCTCCTTCATTTGTCAAAAAAATAATAATAAGGATGGTTTTAAAGGTATGGATTGTTTTGGATTCCTCGACTTTGTTGTATCCGAACTTGCACATACCAAGTTGTAACGAAAAATAATGTAAGGAACCATTGAACATGATCAATGATGACCTAGGTAGGTAGGGAGGAAAGAATGTTTTACTTATTATATGTGGATAGAAGGATCGAGGAAAAACTCAATAGGGTGATCTAGAATTATAGATAGACTTAGGTTGAATCCAAATTTAGCCTTCAATGAGGGATGGAATTGATAATTACTATGGTAACTATATCCAGAATTAAAGAATAATTCTCAATCAAATCCTTTAGAATCCTCAATATCTTGGGAGAAAAGGACAAGGAGGAAAGAAACCATCGAGGTGAAGGGGATTACCACCATCAACAAGAAGTAGTAGAGTGACATTTAGGATGATGGATTCTTAAAGTTCAAAAGTGTACCTTTGACGGAGACAACTTTCTCAAGTCATGATCAAAATCTAGTCTATATGGACAATGGATGGGTCCAAAATATGCATTAATATTTATTTTTTTAATGATTAGTGATTGTGTTTTATTGTAATGAATTTTCAAATATATACATTGATTTTTTTTTTACTTCCACACTCATGCCTCCAATATTTAGGTCCCCTTCTGCCATGCACTTGTTCCTACACCCTTGCATTGTATAACTAACAACTGACCATTATGGAAAAAATTAGGAAATGTAAGCATTAAAGGAATCATAGATGACTTAGAATGTTTTTTGAGTTTATTTTTTTTTCTATGAAAGTTACCAGTTTATTGGAGTTGGCCATTATGCAAAAAACTTGAAAAGATAAATATTAAAGGAATCATAATGGATTTTATAAACTCAGGAAGATTTTAGTCTTTTATCAATGCAACAAATGTATTTTTGGAAAAACAATATTATGAGGGAATCTCTCTAAATTTTTAAAGATAGTCCCGATTTAGTAAAAAATTTATATGCACTAAAGTTAGAAATACAATTTATGTTTTCAACTTTCTAGACTTTTTAATGTCATAATCTTTATAATTCACGAATAAGATACACCCTCCCACACATGACACATTTCCAATCATATTTGATATCAATAAAGCAACAATGGTAATATGCTAAATTAATTACGCTAGTGGATTCCCACAATTTTCATTCCTTCTGTTGTGACAGATAGACGGTGACATAGTTGTGATTGTATTGAATCCTGTATCTTTATGGCCCAGACTAAAAGGTGTTCAAGAAACATGAGCAATAATACTACATATGTCATCCCTAAAGTTACAGATTATGTTGGGAAGAATTTTGAAGATAAAATTTTAGATGAAGGCGATGACAACATTGATAATGTATACACCTCCTGTGGTCATGCTGAGATGGTGGCTTTAAATGATATCTCACACCTAGAACTAGTTGAGGACACTTATTGGGATGCAGAAAATGAAAGAGATGACTTCCAGTGGCCCAACCTAAATTACAATGTATGTATGGAACAAGTAGGAAACACGCTTTGTTCTGCTTCAATGACTTCCCACATAGAAGATAGTGATCTTGTAGATGATGAAAATAAGCATAAAACTACAGAACAATGCTTCTCAAGATATGAGATGACATTCAAACATAATGAGGTTTCAACTACATCATAAAAACTCATTCTCACTGTAAGGTCGTGGCCTAATAAGAGGCCAACTGGTATAGTGGTATCTATTATTGTTGAGTCTCCTCGTCGGGATGCAATAATAGGGTTTTTGGAAGTTAAAAAGTGGATTTTAAATATGCAAAAGGCCAAGGGAGGATTCTCAAGAACTGAGCTATCAATGAACACAAGTTCAAAAGGGACATCTTTGTTTTCTATTGGAGGATCCATTAAGCTAAATCCTGTTGATGGCATATTTCAAAAAATGGTTGTTTTTGTAAGTGGTTTGCTAGAATGTATCAAAACATGATTGCTTGATGGTGATATGACAATTGGAAATGAATTGGTGGTTGCAAATATTGATGCTTGGAGTCCTGAAATATTTCTACC
The DNA here is from genome assembly GCA_001517045.1 of Pseudotsuga menziesii. Taxonomy (NCBI): domain Eukaryota; kingdom Viridiplantae; phylum Streptophyta; class Pinopsida; order Pinales; family Pinaceae; genus Pseudotsuga; species Pseudotsuga menziesii. Next base: position 90,698 of record LPNX011146950.1, read on the forward strand.
TCTAGAAGTTGTCAGGAAACGCTTGGGACAAGGTGGAAATATAGAGGCACGAGGCTGTAGGTGCCCTAATAGGGCTGCTGAACATAGGGGAAAGCACTAAATAGGGTTCAGGTGGGATGTGGGTGGCCCTAGAAGAGCTGTCGTGAACGATAAGAGGCCCAAATAAGGCTTCAGTGAGTTATAGAAGGCCCTAATAGGGATCGAGTGGCATGGAACCAATCCTGTAGGGTGTGAGTAGTACTGGACGAGCCCTAGTAGGGATGCCGTGAGATGGAGGAGGCCTACCCAATTTTAAAATAGTACCTTGAGAGTAGTAGTTTCCTTCAAGGGAAATAACCATACTCATGAGATAGAGAGAGAAGACACCAGTAGAGAACCCCACGAATTTCCCTTTTGAATTGGATATTATGAGATCGGATGATGTGTTAACAAATGAGAAGCATCTTAATTTATAGTTCATCAATGAAGGATGATTCCACAAAAATAGGAGACCACCCTTTGCGATTTTGTCACGGTTCAAGCCAGTTGAACCAAATAAAATAAATTCTCTACGTAGGATTATAGGCCAAGCAAATTTTCCTTAGCAACAAAATCTACATATAGAAAAATAAAAATTCCACCCTTTTGGAAGCATTTCCAAACATGCTTTGGATTTTGTCATGATAGTTTTACCTATCATGTCAATCAATCTTTTCCATCTAACATACTTTGTATTTACATAAAATTCATTTCATGAAAGTAAAATAATATTATTAACAAACTATTACTATAATCACCAACAAAAATTCCACAGGGAAATATCAACCAACTATTCTTTAACTTCAAGTCACACACATTAAAAAAACAATAACAATACCTCAAGAATTTCCACTTAACCAATAATATTATATATATATCTGGTCAAAATGGTGAAATAGAAACCATAAAGTAGTTGTAATATATCTCCATTTGTCCCCCCCACAAGCACCAAATATGAAAATGGACACCAACCTCTCTCGCTGAAAGACAATTTTGGTTTGGAATTACTTTCAAGTATTAAATTAATATCCTATAATCTAATTAACACTCATCATACAGATGAAACACCTCAATTGGCCATTCTAGATACAATGATACCATCTGTGTCCCATACAATTTTTTTTTTTAGACTTCCCATATTTGAGTTATTAAGTTGTTAAATTGAATTATACTCAAGCAAGTGATATAAATTTAACAGAGACCAATGGTAGGGATTCTGCCAATTCCAAGGCTTAATTATACAAATAGGTTAAATAATGTAAAAAATTTGTTGTACCTTTAGCATTTATTTTTGACCAATTCAATCTCCTAGTGCTAGTTCCTCAAATCTCCCCCGAAGGGCTCTACCTATAGATCCTTTTTAACACCAACGAACATTTCACTAGGTGTAATCATGAGTCAAAACTAGGTGCTTTTTCTTATGTCAATCTATAAACATTTTCTAGGTTCAATAGCTTTGGAGTATCTTGAGACCCTGAAGGGACCTTGCATTGCATATAACTAATTCCACACAAGGTTTAATGGTCATCTTATAGGCAATGTATTTATAACATTCACAATTACAAGAACAAGATGGAGAACTAAAGAATCATTCATGTACAAGGTTCTTAGTTTCTTTAATGGGATATCCTTCAAAATATATGGTCAATACAAGGAAGGGAAAGAAAAAAAACACCATACACATAAACGAGATTATGTTTCTTCCCAATAGGATTAATAATAACAAAGGGAAGTGAAGAGTTCACACCCTCGGTCAAGGTTACAATATCATATGCTTCATCTATTACCTTAAGGTAGCCATGGTGGTGTTGCAGCTGCAACATTTTCCCAAAATTAAAAAAAATTTCGAAACCCTCCTTTTGCTTATATTAGCTTGATTTGCTTCTTTGACTTGATCTAATGATTCTTCAGAAAGACTATTTCTAATTCCTGAAATGATCCATTTTTGTTTTTGCCTTTGAGTGCATTTTTCAAGTATTTGAATCGAAAGATTCTTTGCTTGCGCTCCCGCCGTTGCGTAGAAATAATAAGCTCCAGCTTCGATATTTGTCTCCAACGCATTTGTCTCAATCGACTAACTTTTGGTTTTCACATCGGAACGATTTATTACTACTTTCTCCGCAGTTGCGGACGACAAACCACGAAGCCCCCCAATTATTGTATTGACCTTTCAAGCTCCGCTTTGTTGTTTCGTTGATCCTTGGGTTTTGGGTTTCCGTTGTTGCGGCCGCAGAAAGAACTACCTTTTCGATCTTTTAGTTGTTTTCTCTTCCGATTTAGACCTTACATGGCGGTGCGTGATGTCCTTTATGTTCCCACCGTTGCAGCTCCTTATACCGCTATCGCCCCGACGTTTAGTCTTGCAAAGCCCCGATGCACTATTGGTTTCTCTCGGTTAGCTCTGCGGATAGCATAGTTGTTTTGCCACCCGATGTTGTGGAAAGAAATGTCCTTGTGACATCCAATCCGTTTGTCTCCGCCGTCCGATTTTTATTTTTTCATCCGTCGCTTATGGTTGAATATATATATATATATATGTGGTCGGGCATGTGGTCGAGCATGTGCACTGTCATTCCGCTCGAGCTCGGTCAGACCCCGCTGTTGGTGTACCCTTGTTCCAGGTGGCTCGACCATGGAAACTTAATAGTTTTCTCCCGCCATACGCGTCGAGGTGCCAGGTAGGATTTTGCATGCTTTATCTCATTCCGTTTGGCTGAGCATTGCTTGATTTTGCTCCATGATTAGGTTTTTACGGCCGTTTTCCCTTGTCCTCGTCGTTTACTTGCATATATAGTGGGGGGCTTGTATTTCAATCCTGTGCTTAGTGGTTGGGGAGATTGGTGCAGACGGCCGTTGCGCTGTCCGCACCAGTCTGCCCCGTTTGATGATAGGATGTTTGGGAAAGGTCATGCATGGCCTCCCTGTGATGTTAGACTAGTTTCCCCCCATTCTGTGTTGCCCATTTCCTTCAAACAAAAGCTACGCTGTTTCAAGCAACCTGATTCGCGGTCGATTTCGAACTCGAGCTGGTTGGGGGTTATGCACCACCACACGGTGCTATATCGACCATAGATTGCATGGGTATTTTTTTTTTGTTGAAGCGCACCATAGAAAAATTGCATAAGTTCCCCATTTTCCAATGCAGCGCGATGGTTATGGCACCCATAGAGAGCCCAAAGTTTCTTCATTTTAATGTAGATTTGTTTCCCGCTCGAGATTTGTTGATAGAACGGTTGTGGTATTAGACAGCAGTGTTAGATTGCACATATTTATTTCATTTAACTAATGTCTTTCATGTTAAACATAGATGAAGTGAAACACCGCACATTGTTGTCTCAATGTTTGCAACTTAGCCGGAAATGGCCTAATGTTTATAATTTCATATATGACAGGAAGATTTCGAACTCAAAATGTCGAAGAGGCAAAAGAAGAAGGCCCCTGTGGTCGAGGAGGAGCCCGACGTGGAAGTTATCACCAAAACCGAATACATCTATGAGGACACCAAGTGCATATCTGGTGTAGAGCCTGAGTACCAGTGGGGAGAGATATACAGGTTGATCACGCGCTGAGAGGTGCCTGATATGGGCTTGGAGGAAGAAGGCATATACGCCAATATAGAGAGATCTTCACTGATGAATATTGCCACAAGACCAGAGCTCTTCCCATTCTCTGAAGTGATTGGTTGGATTCCGCCCTGGGCAGATGTAACCACTATGATCCTGGAAAATGTTGACAAATAAGGCTATGCTGCCTATAGCCCAGGTTATGTAGCCCTGGCCTACCACCTGCCAGAAGCACAAGTATTTTTGTCTGAAGATTGGCTGAGAAAAATTAGAATGGACCTTGTTGAGACCCTTAAAAGAATGCTGTTATCCGGAAAACATTTCAGAACCAGGCCAACGGGAGAATATGACACTGCAAGCTTTAGGCCCCCCTACAGGTTCATCGCCTTAATGCTTAACAGGATTTTTGGGAGAGCACATGGCAGGAGCTTCAAATTGGAGTGGATGCCAATTATTTTTTATGTTGAAACCCAAGGGACCATTTTCAACTGGGCCAACATAGTATCAAACAGTCTTTCAGCCTGTATGGCCTCAGCTTTGGGAGGAGTGTCCCAAAAGAGGTCTGAATTTTATATGAGTTCCATACTTGTTGATTGTATACTGTGCAATCAACCTTTCCCCGACATAAGGTGTATCTGGGATAGGGAGAGGATGCCTATTTATTCTACATACAACCCACTAGGGGCTCACAAGTACCATATTCATTACCGGGAGGTCTGTGAACATTTCATCATGCCATTGTATACTCTCATTTTCCTAAAAGAATGTGACTGCATGTCGGAAGAGGCATTGCAGGTAATTGAAGAATATGCAGATTATTTCCTAACTGAGGATGGACTCTACTTCAGGATGTTTGGGGGCTCCAGAGCACCCTCCCTACTGCCCAAATATGCCACACTACATCATTCATAAAGAGGCAGTTAGGCAAGTATTTCTGGATGGCATTGGGATTTTTTTGTTTGAACATAAGAAGACTTCCTATCCCCCTTTTCCCTTCAAGTTAGGGAGCTATAATTTTACCAGAGTAAAGAAGGCAGATGCGTTTGTAGAAGAGTTGGATAAGTTTCATTTCGGTGAAATGCCCTTTCACAGAAATGATTCCCACAGCAAAGTGGCTGAACACTACAAAGAGAACAACATCCATTTCGAATACACCCACCATTGGGACAGAGAATAATCCGTCTTCCGCAGTGCATTGAATATAACAGCTTTGAGGAAAAGGTTCAAAAATAAGATCACCGCCAAAGGTGGGAAGGGGTAGGATGAACAAGTAAAAGCAGAGGAAGATGTGAGAAATGAAGAAGAAGAAAGAAAAAGAAAGCTAGATCAGGATCTCAAGAGGCAAGAGGAAGAGAGGATGAAGCTCACCCAGACACCGACAAGACAGTCAGCCTCTGACACAGCTGATATTCAGACTGAAGATATGGGGAACCCCAAGGTTTAGGACCCAGAAGTACCGGCTGTCATCCCTACACTTAAATTGGTCCCCTTTGAATAGAAGATAGGGGAAGAAATGCCTGATTTCAATACTATTTTCTATGACAAGGAGACAAAGAGGATAGTGAAGAGAACGGAAAAAAAGGTTGAAACAGGAGGTCTATCCGGGAAGATGATAACGGATACGCGCGTTGTATTTGGAATAGACCGAGATCCCAGATTCACTATTCGAGCAGGAGCTGCATTGATCCACGCTTCGGAGGATAATGTGGACAAAATAATGACAGATCTGGAGCAATCCAGGAAGTCTTCTTCTCAGTTGAAAGACACATTAAGAAAAGAGAGAGAAGAAAATAGTAAGCTGAAGAGAAAATATGAGGACATGCAAAAAGAGATGAGGTCTTCAAAGGATGAATTGCAGGTTCTCCAAGCAGAAAGAAGATCTGTGGAAACTACACAAGAGTGTCTGGAGAGAGTGCAGCAAGAGTATCAAGAGTTGAGGGTGGAGAAGGAAAAGTTGCTGGGAAAGATAGAAGACTTAGAGCTACAAAAGACCACTTTGGAGGCAAGTGAGAAGCAAGCTCAGGAACAAGAGATGAAACTTCAAGAGCAGATTTCTTCTCTAACAATCGCTTTAGAGGAAGCAAAGGAGCAGTAGGTTGACCTCCAACCTTTCAAGGAACATGTGCTGGCACAAAAATCCAATATGCTTCAACTGCAGACTGCCATAGAAGAGGAGAGATGCAAAGTCTTGCAAGTAGATGGCCTATTAGAGGAAATTCTGGAGACTTCCTCTTATTTTGTTGATAGATCTCAGGACGTCATGGAAGTCCTGACAGCAAGAATGGAAAGGCTGGAAAATAATGAAGAAAATCTTGCAGAGCTGCTCTCGAAAGATCGACAGGCTCTTAAGCAAGATTATGACTTATTAGAGTTTGCTATAGACACAGCAGAGGATTTCAAAAAGGCTGTTAGAAAGACGAAAGGAGCATGCACAAAATTCTTCAGAAGGATCCTAATTACCTATAACCAGTGCCAAACAGAAGCTGAGCAGAGGCTAGATGTTTTTCCATACCACAACTCGTTTGTGGAGATTTTGCAGAAGTGGTACCAAGAAGAGGAAGCAAAAATACAACGCATTAAAGCCCTCGACGACCAGATCTTAAGGAGTGAAGTAGATCATTCCGCCATCAGTGTCCAGCTATTGGAGGATCAGCATTGTTTGAGTGCGGTCAGAATTGAGGCCATCAAGAACCAAGCTGTGAAGTTCGAGATAAACATGCAATTTTTGGAACCTTGTGCGTTTGAAGGCATCACCCCTGAGGCTTTGGCATGGAAGAAATTTCTGAATACTCAAGTGGGGCCCTCCTCGTAAAGGATTGTTCACTTTTGTAATATGTAACGATTTTGTAAACATTTGAGGGAAGTTTTGTGAGGTGAAGAGTTGGGAAGCCCAAGGGTTATTTGTGGGCAGCCCAACAGTCTCATCCTTTTGTATAAATATAGGAGACTTAGAAGAACAAAAGTTCTTTTTCCCAGTTAGACATGTAAAGAGATATTGTAAGAAGAACTACTTTTTTTTGCAATAAAGAATTATTGTTTGCCTGTCGGAGAAAGTTTGGTGGGACGTTCAAATGCTATGCTATGGATTGGTGAAAGATGAACTATTTCGTTTTTCCAGTTTTTGTCCATTAACTGTGAGATCATTCTAACTCTTAGAGCCTATGTTCTTGTTTGAATGATTTCTAGTTTATTTTGTGAAATTACCACCATGAATAATGCATGTTGTTCATAAACAATTGGCTCTTTGATTGTCTAAATATCTTAATCGTTCATGTGTTGTGGGAAGGAATATCGGCTATCTATAATTTCTCTTTATAATGTATGTACAATATACATTACTCATAATAAGTTACAATTTGGCTCCCCGGGGATAGGTAGATAGTTAGTTTTACTTTAGTACTGCATATGTGATTTGGATGCTTGTGAGTTCTAAGACGAGAGGTAAGGACCTGCGCATCACATTGTGACTTCTCCTTGCATATTTCATCTCCCTGCATGATTAATTAGGCATGTGCATATCATACATTAAGTCAAAAAATACAAAAACATACACGGTGGACCGGGCCGCAACCGGTAAAACCTTTGTTTTTTGTTACTTGACCTACGGTAGCCGGACCGCAAACCGGATAGATTCCCTATACCAAATAGTCACGGGCTAGTTGGGAACGTTGAATGGGGAGAATCCCTTGCTGTTGTTGCCTGCGAATTTCCAGGCCTCAACAGTTTCTGGCGCTAGAAGGAGGGCCTCCAGTGCATGGCTGGCCGTGGAAACTTATTTTCCCAAGATTACCCCACTAGCAGATATTTGGAATCTTTTGACTCAACCCAAGTACTTACAGGCTTTGGTTCTACCTTGGAAGCAAGTAATCCCGTTTTCACCTTACGTTTCTCTTTACTCCTTCTCTTTCACCTTTGCTCATGGCTGGTATAAATGTGAATCAGCCCAACCCACTTCCTACTTGGAGAGCTAGATCACCTTTGAACCTAACACCTCCTTTGCATAACCTACCTCAAGCTTTTGATAAGCTGCTGCCTAAGTTTGATCCCCAGGAAAGGATTGCTGTAGATGATCACTTGAAAAGTTTCTATTTAGCAATAGAAGGTTTAAGGGCTGGGGAAGACGAGGATGTGGTCTGTAGATTATTCCCGCATACCCTTAAAGGAGTAGTAGCATCCTGGTATTTCGGTTTTCCTGCAAACTCTATTCCTGATTGGGACACTTTCAAAAGGATTTTCAGGAGAAAATACGCAGCCCAAAAGACACATGCCTCACTAATGAAAGGTCTTGGTTTGTTAAAAAACGAGAAGGATGAGAAGGTGCATCATTTTACTTAAAGGTTTTCAACGTACTTAAAGAAATTTTCTGAAACTGACAGATGCTTAGAAAAAGTCTTAATTGAATATTATACCTCAGCCTTAGGACCTGAGTTGACCATGTTTGCCAAGATGAAAGCTCGACCTACATTGGTAGAGACTTATGAAGAAGCAGGAAGGGTAGAGGCTGAAAAGGAAAGTATAGAAGACTATCCCAAGCAACCTGAGGAAAAAACTATCGGGAGAAAAGCCTTATTGATGTCTAAACCAAAAGAGGAAAATCACATGATTTTGAGGGAATGTTGAAAATGATTCAAAAACTCTCCAACCAAATAATATATCTGGAGAAGGAAAGGGAAGTTCAGAAAACTTATAAACCATACCACCAAAAAAGGGAGGATAACAACCAATTGCAGATCCCTCCACCAAATTCAGCATCAATGAATATAACAGAGGTAGGGGGTGACAATTTCTGCTCTTTCCACCAACAACCTCATTCTTAAAAGAAGTGCCCTCAATGGTTAAATTCAATGACATTGGTTATGAATCAGCTGCTAGACTCTAAATTGACTAAGGATAGTGGTAAAGAGGAAAATAAAAACAAGACCATAGAGAAACAAGATAATGATAGCATGTTCTTAAGGGATGGTGCCTCGCTTTTCGACACAGAAGAGAACACTCTTAAATCTAAATACAAATCAACAGAAAAAGATACGAACCTAACAATTAAAGACAATGCAATAATTTTGAAGATTAAAAAATTGCAAAAGAATGTCAAAAGACAGGTAGATGCCAATGATGAAGATAAAACACCTAAAGTTGCTACCGTCAATCAGGAAACAGAGCCAATTAGGGAGCCTGTCAAACTTGTGGAAAAACAGTTAGATGTTAATGAAGGAAACACTAAATAAATTAAGGAGGTTAAAGAGGATGTACCCACAGAAAATCAGCCGAGAGAAGAAGGCACTTGGGAAGAAAAGCCTAAAACCCCGCCTTTTCTCTTGACTCTAGAAATGCTGGATCATAATGTGCATAATTTTTTGGTAGATTCTGGGTCATCGGTAAATGTTATGCCACTTGAAGTTTGCAAAAGGATTAATGGACAGCTAGAGCCCACTACCTGGGAAGTAGTGCCATTAGATAGAACAAGTGTCAATGTAGTGGGAGAAATGAAGAATGTTCTCATACGCTTATTTGCAAATAACAAGATATGTCAATTCATTGACATTATGGTGGCTGATATACCGGCTGGATATGGGCTTATTCTTAACTAAGATTGGTTTTCCAGGTTAAAAGGTTATTTTGCTTCAGACTGGTCTCATTTATGGTTACCTCTTAAGGGTACCCCGAATCAGATTAAAATTTTGAGAGAACCTTACATGAAGCATACTGTCACTAAGCTGGGAGGAGGTAATGAATCTGCTATTTTTGTCCTGGGAAATTATCTAACGGAGCTCAAACTAAGATATCATGCGTCAAGAAAGGCCAGTTCTATGATTGACACTCAACCTGAGCTCCTTCAACTTCCTCAGGCTGAAAAGGATGACTGTAGACTAGTAGACATGGTTTCGATTTCAAAAATAGCACAACTAGACCGTGGTTAGGTATCTCATGTCTACAATCCATCCCACCCCTTGATTCGCCAGGTTAAAGGATTTTCAGGAGTGGGCACTTTTTCATTTCTTTTGTTTTAATGATTCTGTATATAAATATTTTGATGATGTTTTCTTTTGGTTTATTGCTTTGTTGCTAGTTATTTTTGTTTTTGAATAAAGAGGCAAACTTTTGGTTGCAATGGAAACATCAGGGTTCTTAATTAACTGAAATCTTGGGCAAAAGACTGTGCTTTAAAACATAGAATGTCTTCTAGTAGCAGTGTTCCTGATTGGCCATGGATTCATTGAAGTCCTACTTAACCCCTGTAAATAACTCAGAATTAAGAGGTTTGGAATACTATTTCGAGGCTCCATCCATTTCACATCTAAAATTTCCAAGGGAGTGATAGCAAAGGACCCATAGAAAGGAATCAAGGTAAACAGTATATCATATATAAATGATCCCATGCCATGATTTCAGAAAAGCTAAAAGCTATCAAGAGTCAAAACTCCTTACAAGAAACAATACATATCAAAGCAAAGTATCAAAAGCATGAATTGCAAATTGCCAAAGTTCCTCTTTGTCTGTGAGATGAAAAGTAAATTCTTCTCTCACACAAAAGGACACTATGGATAGAGGAGCCTGAATAAAATTCAGAAAGAAAGGCAGATGGAGGACTCAAAAGAACTAAAGTTCAAATGGCACAAAAACTGCAGTTGGCATGGGAATAAGGAACAAAAGGATAGTGTTGTTTACTATATGTTACAATCCTGTGGTGTCCAAGATAGAAACTACCTAAGGACGGGTAAAATAAATCTCACTTATTAGGCCTCAAAAGAGTTATTCAAACTTACAAATATTTCTGATGTTACCATTTCCCTAAGAATGGACTGCTTCTAAATGATTTAAATGCATGGGTTGGTCAGCTTAGGAATACAAGCATCTAGGAGATTTCAACTTTGAGCTAGACAGTCTTTTACTGGGGAGGAGTTAAGTTAGAAATCTGGGGTTCACCAGGTAGTCGCCAATTGTTGCAGCTGCAACATTTTCCCAAAGTTCAAATTTTTTTTGGGACCCTCCTTTTGCTTATATTAGCTTGATTTGCGTCTTTGACTTGATCTAATGATTCTTCAGAAAGAATGTTTCTAATGCCTGAAACGATCCATTTTTGTTTTTGCCTTTGAGTGCATTTTTCAAGTGTTTGAATTGGAAGATTCTTTGCTTGCGCTCCTGCCGTTGAGTAGAAATAATAAGCTCCAGCTTCGATATTTGTCTCCGACGCATTTGTCTCAATCGGCTAACTTTTGGTTTTCACATCAGAATGTTTTATTACTACTTTCTCCGCAGTTGCGGACGACAAACCACGAAGCCCCCTGATTATTGTATTGACCTTTCAAGCTCCGCTTTGTTGTTTCGTTGATCCTTGGGTTTTGGGTTTCCGCCGTTGCGGCCGCAGAAAGAACTAACTTTCTGATCTTTTAGTTGTTTTCTCTTCCGATTCAGACCTTACATGGCGGGGCGTGATGTCCTTTATGTTCCCGCCATTGTGGCTCCTTATACCGCTATCACCCCGACGTTTAGTCTTGCGAATCCTCGATGCGCTATTGGTTTCTCTCGGTTAGCTCTGCGGATAGCATAGTTGTTTTTCCACCCGATGTTGCAGAAAGAAATGTCCTTGTGACATCCAATCCGTTTGTCTCCGCCGTCCAATTTTTATTTTTTCGTCCGCCACTTATGGTTGAATATATATATATATATATATGGGGTCAGGCATGTGGATTACTCTATTTCTATTTCCAACTGTCGCTCACTGTCGTTTTCGTGCGCTGTCATTCTGCTCGAGCTCGGTCGGACCCTGTTGTCGGTGTACCCTCGTTCCAGGTGGCTCGACTGTGGAAACTTAACAGTTTTATCTCTCCATACGTGCCGAGGTGCCAGGTAGGATTTTGCATGCTTTATCCCATTCTGTTTGGCTGAGCGTTGCTTGATTTTGCTCCATGATTAGGTTTTTACGGCCGTTTTCCCTTGGCCCCGTCGTTTACTTGTATATATAGTAGGGGGCTTGTATCGTAGCTATCAGTGGGGGCGTTTTTGGCCCAAAGGGTAGTTTCCCTTCGCAACCGTTATGTATTTCAACCCTGCGTTTAGTGGTTGGGGAGATTGGTGCAGACGGCCGTTGCGCTGTCCACACCAGTCTGCCCCGTTTGCTGATAGGCTATTTGGGAAAGGTCATGCATGGCCTCCTTGTGATGTTAGAATGGTTGGCCCCCATTCTTTGTTTCCCGTTTCCTTCAAACCAAAGCCGTGCTGTTTCAAGTGAACTGATTCGTGGTCAGTTTCGAACTCGAGCCGGTTGGGGGTTATGCACCACCACACGGTGCTATATCGACCATAGATTGCATGGGTAGTTTTTTTTTTTTGTTGAAGCACACCATAGAAAACTTGCATAAGTTCCCCATTTTCCAACGCAACGCGATGGTTATGGCACCCATAGAGAGCCCAAAGTTTCTTCATTTTAATGTAGATTTGTTTCCCGCTCGAGATTTGTAGATAGAATGATTGTTGTATTAGACAGCAGTGTTAGCTTGCACATATTTATTTCATTTAACTAATGTTTTCATGTTAAACATAGATGAAGTGAAACACCGCACATTGTTGTCTCAATGTTTGCAACTTAGCTGGAAATGGCCTAATGTTTATAATTTCATATATGACAGGAAGATTTCGAACTCAAAATGTCCAAGATGAAAAAGAAGAAGGCCCCTATGGTTGAGGAGGAGCCTGGCATGGAAGTTATCACCAAAACCGAATACATCTATGAGGACACCAAGTGCATATCTGGTGTAGAGCCTGAGTACCAGTGGGGAGAGATATATAGGTTGATCACGCGCTGAGAGGTGCCTGATATGGGCTTGGAGGAAGAAGGCATATACGCCAATATAGAGAGATCTTCACTGATGAAGATTGCCACAAGACTAGAGCTCTTCCCATGTTTTGAAGTGATTGGTTGGATTCTACCTTGGGTAGATGAAAGCACTATGATCCTGGAAAATGTTGACAAACAAGGCTATGCGGCCTATAGCCCAAGATATGTCGCCCTGGCCTACCACCTGCTAGAAGCACAAGTATTTTTGTTTGATGATTGGCTGAGAAAAATTAGAATGGACCTTGTTGAGACCCTTAAAAGAATGTTGTTGTCTGAAAAACATTTTAGAACTAGGCCAAAGGGAGAATATGACACAACAAGCTTGAGGGCCCCATACAGGTTCATCGCCTTAATGCTTAACATGAATTTTGGGAGAGCACATGGCAGGAGCTTCAAATTGGAGTGGATGCCAATTATTTTTTATAATGCAACCCATGGGACCATTTTCAACTGGGCCAACATAGTATCAAACAGTCTTTCAGCCTGTATGGCCTCAGCTTTGGGAGGAGTGTCCCAAAAGAGGTCTGAATTTTATATGAGTTCCATACTTGTTGATTGTATACTGTGCAATCAACCTTTCCCCGGCCTAAGGTGTATCTGGGACAGGGAGAGGATGCCTGTTTATTCTGCATACAAGCCACTAGGGGCTCACAAGTACCATAGTCATTACCGGGAGGTCTGTGAACATTTCATCATGCCATTGTATACTCTCATTTTCCTAAAAGAATGTGACTGCATGTCGGAAGAGGCATTGCAGGTAATTGAAGAATATGCAGATTATTTCCTAACTGAGGATGGACTCTACTTCAGGATGTTTGGAGGCTCCAGAGCACCCTCCCTATTGCCCAAATATGCCATAGACTACATCATTCATAAAGAGGCAGTTAGGCAAGTATTTCTGGATGGCATTGGGAGTTTTTTGTTTGAACATAAGAATAATGCCTATCCCCCTTTGCCCTTCAAGTTAGGGAGCTATAAGTTTACCAGAGTAAAGAAGGAAGATGAGTTTGTAGAAGAGTTGGATAAGTTTCATTTCGATGAAATGCCTTTTCACAAAAATGATTCCCACAGCAATGTGGCTGAAAATTGCAAAGAGAACAACGTCCATTTTGAATACACCCACCATTGGGACAGAGAAGAATCTGTCTTCCGCAGTGCGTTGAATATAACAACTTTGAGGAAAAGGTTCAAAAAGAAGATCAACACCAAAGGTGGGAAGGGGCAGGATGAACAAGCAAAAGCAGAGGAAGATGCGAGAAATGAAGAAGAAGAAAGAAAAAGAAAGCTAGATGAGGAGCTCAAGAGGCAAGAGGAAGAGAGGATGAAGTTGACCCAGACACCGACAGAATAGTCAGCCTCTGACACAGCTAATATTCAGACTCAGGATATGGGGAACCCCGAGGTTCAGGACCCAGAAGTACCGGCTGTCAACCCCACACTTAAATTGGTCCCCTTTGAACAGAAGGCAAGGGAAGAAATCCCCGATTTCAATACTGTTTTCTATGACAAGGAGACAAAGAGGATAGTGAAGAGAATGGAAAGGAAGGTTGAAACAGGAGGTCTATCCGGGAAGATGATAACGGATACGCCCGTTGTATTTGGAACAGACTGAGATCCCAGATTCACTATTCGAGTGGGATCTACATTGAGCCACGCTTCGGAGGATAATGTGGACAAAATAATGACAGATCTGAAGCAATCCAGGAATTCTTCTTCTCAGCTGAAAGACACATTAAGAAAAGAGAGAGAAGAAAACAGTAAGCTAAAGAGAAAATATGAGGACATGCAAAAAGAGATGAGGTCTTCAAAGGATGAATTGCAGGTTCTCCAAGCGGAAAGAAGATCTATGGAAACTACACAAGAGTGTCTGGAGAGAGTGCAACAAGAGTATCAAGAGCTAAGGGTGGAGAAGGAAAAGATGCTGGGAAAGATAGAAGAATTAGAGCTGCAAAAGACCACTTTGGAGAGAAGTGAGAAGCAAGCTCAGGAACAAGAGATGAAACTTCAAGAGCATATTTCTTCTCTAACAACTGCTTTAGAGGAAGAAAAGGAGTAGCAGGTTGACCTCCAACCTTTAAAGGAACATGTGCTGGCACAAAAAGCCAAGATGCTTCAGCTGTAGACTACCATAGAAGAGGAGAGATGCAAAGTCTTGCAAGTAGATGGCCGATTAGAGGAAATTATGGATACTTCCTCTTATTTTGTTGATAGATCTCAGGACGTCATGGAAGTCCTGACAGCAAGAATGGCAAGGCTGGAAAATAATGAAGAAACTCCTGCAAACATGCCCTCGAAATATTGACATGTTCTTAAGTAGGATTGCGACTTATTAGAGTTTGCTATAAACACAGCAGAGGATTTCAAAATGGTTGTTAGAAAGATGAAAGGAGCATGCATAGAATTCTTCAGAAGGCTCCTGATTACCTATAACCGGTGCCAAACAGAAGCCGAGCAGAGGCTAGATGTTTTTCCAGACCACAACTCGTTTGTGGATATTTTTCAGAAGCGGTACCAAGAAGAGGAAGCAAAAATACAACACATTAAATCCCTCGACGACCAGATCTTAAGGAGTGAAGTAGATCATTCCGCCATCAGTGTGCAGCTATTGGAGGATCAACTTCGTTTTAGTGCGGCTAGAATTGAGGCCATCAAGAACCAAGCTGTGAAGTTCAAGATAAACATGCAATTTTTGGAACCTTGTGCGTTTGAAGGCATCGCCTCTGAGGCTTTGGCATGGAAGAAATTTCTGAATACTCAAGTGGGGCCCTCCTCGTAAAGGATTGTTCACTTTTGTAATATGTAACGATTTTGTAAACATTTGAGGGAATTTTTGGGAGGCGAAGAGTTGGGAAGCCCAAGGGTTATTTGTGGGAAGCCCAACAGTCTCATCCTTTTGTATAAATATAGGAGACTTAGAAGAACAAAAGGGCTTTTTCCCAGTTAGACATGTAAAGAGATATTGTAAGAAGAACTACTTTTTTTTGCAATAAAGAATTATTGTTTGCTTGTCGGAGAAAGTTTGGTGGGATGTTCAAATGCTATGCTATGGATTGGTGAAAGATGAACTATTTTGTTTTTCCAGTTTTTGTCCATTAACTGTGAAATCGTTCTAAATCTTAGATCCTATGTTCTTGTTTGAATGATTTCTAGTTTATTCTGTGAAATTACCACCATGAGTAATGCATGTTGTTCATAAACAATTGGCTATCTGATTGTCTAAATATCTTAATTGTTCATGTGTTATGGGAAGGAATATCGGCTATTTGTAATTTCTCTTTATAATGCATGTACAATATACATTACTCATAATAAGTTACAATTTATCTCCCCGGGGATAGGTGGATAGTTAGTTTTACTTTAGTACTGCATATGTGATTTGGATGCTTGTGAGTTATAAGACGAGAGGTAAGGACCTGCGCATCGCATTGTGACTTCTCCTTGCATCTTTCATCACCCTGCATGATTAATTAGGCATGTGCATATCATACATTAAGTCAAAAAATACAAAAACATACACAGTGGACCGGGCCGCAACCAGTAAAACCTTTGTTTTTTGTTACTTGACCTATGGTAGCCGGACCGCAAACCGGATGGATTGCCTATACCAAATAGTCATGGGCTAGTTGGGAATGTTGACTGGGGAGAATCCCTTGCTGTTGTTGCCTACGAATTTCCAGGCCTCAATAGGTGGCATCCTGCATGTATGGGTTGAAACATTCTATTGATAACCCAATTACATGCCCAATCCAACCTCCACATTCTCATTCAGGTTGATAACATTGACCAAGTTACATCACCACATGGTTTTTACCGACACCTTGAGGTGGCCATGGTGGCACCTAGAGGAAGAGTTTGAACTTATGACACAAGTAGTTCATGACCCATGTGTACAATTTTTCAATATTGGATCCAAGCTTGCCCCCATGTTATTTACAAGGATTACTCAAAATGGTATAGTGTTAAGGTAAATGGGAGTGGAACCCCTAATATTGGTCTAACATGAACTACTAAAAGATGTGAATCTCGACAAGCTCAAAGTTCTATTATTTAATATTCAGGATTACTAGAGCCAGAATTATTTGGGTTCCATAGAGGGAAAATGCAATATAATCATGCTTCCCATCATAATGTTGGTGATATAGGGGGACTGAGATCCACATCACCTGTATTTATAATGGATCATATGCGATGGTGGGTGGCTCGAGTAACAAAGTGACAGACAATCTGGATGGGTAGGTTGGAGTCAACATTTATTGAAAGGTTAGGATAGGATAATTCTAATATGATTACAATAATTTTGAGGAAAATATACATTAGGATTAAAATGTGCATACATAGGTGAGTAGGAAAATCCTAAACCATGATAAAATTAATTAGAGAGATAATGCATCACAGGGCACATCCTTCTGGAAACTTCTTCAAGAGGAAAAAACTGCCTCATTATTGTTTTTCGTTCCCAACCTTAGAAATACACATCCCATATTCAACCTCTTGTTTCTCATATATTACATTAATAGATAGAAAACAATAGAACTAAAACAAATTCCTTTTCATCCTATAGATGAAGGAAACAAATAAGATGAAAGAATAAGTAGAGAACTAAATGGTCTAGGACTTAGACGGTAAAGGGAGTGAAGAACACTTTTAGTCTTTCCCTTACTGTATGATTGAAAAAATGAATGGATATAGAGGGGATCCCAAGGATAGAACCCCTACATAACCCAATCCACAAAAAACATTAAAGAATCCAGAAACCTACCTATTGAAAGGAAAATCCTTAGCTATTAAGAAAAACTCACTGCTAAAAAGGAATTGATGCAAATTGTATGGTTTATGAGGCTCATTATTTATCGATAGTCAGATAGAAAGTGTAAAATATGGTGAGGAGAAAGAAGAATATGGAGTTGATTGAAGGATCCTCCATCTTTTCTTCCCTTTACCCACAAACAATGAAGGTCATCACTTGGTCTTTAATCATCATTGGATGTTCAATGGTCACTCAAAGACATGATTGCAAATATCGTGAGGGACACATGCATCCTAAAAATTAGATGGATGAGACCCTGTTTAAGATGGATATGGATAGTGTCCAGACTCAATAATTTATGCACCTGTTTCTTCGTCATAGTCAGTGCACTGTTAGAAGTGTACATAGATTTAAAGGATCATCCCAATCGCCCTAGACAATCCAAGCCTTTCTTTCATCCTAATTGTGACTACATGTAGCATTTTTTTAAAGCTTAAATGGGTCCCATAGTAGGATAAATATGTATGAAGACATTAGAAATATAATATAAGGCCTTAGTATTTATTTCTTCAAGTCATCAATGGAAATAACAAAAAGGAGGACGTTTAGGACACATACAAAATCTAATTTTAAAATATAAACAATGATCTTACTAGGCATCACCTATAGCTGGTGAATGCATAGTTTTCCCTCATCACAGTTCACTAGAATTTGTGAAGCATATCAGTGAACTGAAAGGTGTCATGTGCAACAAGAATATGGAGATAGTGCTCCAGAACATGGTCGATCATGCTATCATCACGAAGCACATCAAGAGATCACCTACTAGGACTATGTTATGTCATCCATCAAATCACCTTGAAGAGACCTTATCCAATAGCTACTAGAAACATCAAATCAATAAAAGGAGGCCAATGCCATGTATCACAGTGCATATGATATCTCACCCCACATAATGCATGGGCATCCACTTGTATTTCTCGTCACATTTTAGTAGGAGTAATATGTCCTTCTGGATGGCCTTTGTGATGATTATTTGAGCATTGCTGCATGATGGAATCGTTGGTATGTATAGAGGTATTATGTTTCTTAATATATGTTTCATTGATGGAATACCCTAGTTTTGGGTCATATACTCTGTCATTTCAACCTTATTCTTTCAGATCTTATTTATAAGACAATTTTATGATCAGTTTTACATGATGGTTTATAACAGAAAACTAATAGAAATTTGATCCTCAGTCTGCCCTAGAATTTAACTCCATTTGTATTTACTTCAACCTTATTCAATTGGGTTAAATTCTAAGTTGTTTTAAGAGTGGTTTGCTGGTCCAATTGAAATCAAAATGACACTTTCATAACAATGAATTAAGTTTGTTACAAATCTGGTATATTTATGGGATAGTGAATAACTCATAAAAACAATTAATTCCCATTTTCCTCCCTTATCATAAAGGTTCCTAGAACCAATATGAAATCTGTTGTTAATTATCAAGATAATTGTTTTGTCAGGCCATATTGCTAACACAGAAGTGTAGATCATGATATTTCTGTGTAAATGAGTACACCTTCATGTATATGATGGCCATCAAGAAGTGGTGTCCTAAGTATTATAGAATCTCTTATTCATAGCACGATGTTCTAGGGATTTTTTGTATGGGAATACTGAGCATATTTTATTCCAGCAGACCTGAAGTGAATGGTATCTAAAAAATAATATCAATATTCAGTAGTTAAAAGATTGCATGCCTGGAAGACTTGGAAACCCTGTAGCTGACTTTGGGATGTAACAAGATCACTTCTGTGACAAGTATAAGTTCAACCTTTAAGGATTCACACATTTACAAAACTACTTTGCATTATTTATCAAGTCATATTGAGAATTCAAATAAACTTGCCATTCAATTTCTATAGGATTTTCTTCTAAGTCTTGAAGAATTTTGCCGAAATTGGAACCTCTAAGGTTTCTAACCAACTTCAAATATCCTTAACTGAAATTCCAATAGAATTTATGCCCAGGTCTACTCTAAATGAGTTCTATAAATCTTATTTATTCCCTGTAGAATCCCGGTACAACTCATTCAGCATTGGAGGAAATACTACAGTAGCTTTTAAAGCAAATTGCCTCACAAAATTGCCTTGAACCATGAACGATGGAGCCTATATTGTATATGCATGCCATGACTTTGTTATATTGATTGTATGACATTGTCAATCAACATGCCTTAAGCTATTTGATATTTTGGCACTTTGTTCATGACATCATTGTTAAGCTTACAAATATGGGATATAGTATGTGTGTATGTACATATAAAAGAAACAAGAAATCCATTGAGGCATGAATCTACTATAGGTGTTCATTGTTAATAGCTTCATTTTGTGAACATGCTATGACTTCATTGGGATGAATTATTTCATTGGAATTCTGGGAAGCTCCAGCTTTTCCTTGGTTGTAGTTCACCATTGCAAACAGTAACTAGAATAGGTCATGTACAATCAACAAAAAGTAAAAAAATACAACTAACTTGGGAATTATCCATTGATTCAACAAAAAAAAGGCCAATATTGGACATGTATAAATTTGACACAAAAAATTAATCACCTTTGGGTAGCCAAAATCCATAGATGATTGAGGACTCAACTCTTACACTGGAGAACAATTTGTCAAATTTCAATAGGGTTTGTTGGCTAATTGTATAGGTAACTGAAAACAAAAATGAACAATGATAAATCAAGCTCACCTCATGAATGAAAACAAATCATCTTGTTCTTAATTTTCATATTCACTCTGACATTGTATAGTCCCTCTCCTGCTTGCTAGGATGATCGAAACTTAATTTAAATTCACATATCAAATATCACTTACAACATGAATGGATCGGTTGACAATAGAAGTTCAGTGAAATAAAATCAAAATACACAACAAAATATGAAAAACAAACACATGCTAACATATCCCACAACTTCCCCCATGCCGAGTGTCAACTCTAGAGACAAGCCAATGTAGGCCATAACAAAGGTTGACCACGTGGTTGAATGTCCAATGATATTAATGAAGAAGGCGACAAATAGAGGGGGAAAAAAGAGAGGTAGGTTCTATTAATTTTAATGTAAAACATGCAAGGGGGGGGATCGTAGAAGATCCATTCACTCATACAATGTAGATTGAGCTAAAGGACATACAGTATATTTGGAAACCAACAAATCAAATGATGAATCCTGAGTTAGTGAAATGGGCTTGCAATTTAACAGAGAGGTTGCATGGTAAAAGGCACTCGACTCTGTGGTGGGTAAACATGGGGAGAGAGGTGGTGTGGAAGCTGGTTGACACAAGAAGAAGGCATCATTTCTCCATCCAACATAGTCCATTGACATGCTATATCAGGCCTAGGTTAACAATGCTAAAGAAAGGAACATGAAGGCTCGCATGTGACTAATTCCATGAAGATTGCGGTCAAAGCAAAAAATAATTATAAAGAAACAATTCCATAGGTGGTGCATAACAAAATTAAAATGGTTGAATATGAATCCAATGTAGAACATGGGTTCATTAGCAATGAGAAGAATTTTGTTGAGTTCCAGAATTGGGTCAAAGACCTAGGTAACACCTCAACCAAGGTGACTCTATTCCAATGTACCATTGAATTTTACTGGTTAATGCATACTGTAATGGGAAATGATTTTTCCAGAGGGAAATCTTATGCCAAAATTTTAATGCAGTAGGATTCCCTCCAAGAAGAGATCCACATTATGGTAACAAGGACAAAGGATACCAGTAACAAGCTTAACAGAAATGCAGAATATTTGGGAATCAACCTCAAACCAATTTCTGGAGATGGACAATCCCCGAGTTCTCCATCCTTCATTCCATCAGATGATGACATCAAGCAAGAATAGGATTTAGGTTCTGGTTCTAGGTTTCAATTATTGTCATAGATTGTTAGAGTTTAATAAGACTAGTGCTAACACTTATTTTATTATGCTGTAAAGTGGTACAGGCATAGTCACTGAAAACACTCAAACACTATTTTACAACCTAGCTTCCCCTCAGGGCAAGCATAAAGATAGAATTTGTGTTTACTGTAGGATGGTCTTGTTTCCCATAGGGATGAAAAATAGTAGATGTCTTGTATTTGTTTCTTAATAATGGTAATGAAAGGATCCTATAGTGCCCGCTTAAAAAAAACCATTTCCCACAACTTTTTTCTGTCAATGTGAGCTATTTCATAGAAACTTCTCTATACTCCTCTCTGCATCTTGACCAAATCTATGTCAATGTGATGTAAATTCCGCGTCACATGAAACGTTCTGTGACTCATAGCAACATTAATAAAAAAATTCATCATCTTCTTTCTACTCTTATGACTCACATGGGATGGCATTGGGAGAATAAATTACTCTCAATATGTGGAATACATTGGCAGGATACCGAACTTGTTAGAGTAAAGAATAATTATATAAATTTGGTTTGTATATATGCTCTGTGTTTTCATAGAAAACTTCCCTCCACAAGAGTCATAAACCAAAAGAAATTTCCACGGACTATTAAATCATGTCAACTTGTAATGGCAATTTGTATTAAATATTTTCAGGTTTCAGGAGAGATAAAGGTCTATTTTCTGAAAATGACCTTTCAAAAATTGAATGAAATTTTAAAAGAAAAATAAAATTGCAATGAGATACATCAAAGAGTTTCCCATCAGAAATCCCAGCCTCTTTCCAAGAACTCTTGGAACCCTGCAATCCAAGCGAAGCAGAATCCATTCATGACAGTGACCAACAAACATAAAAATCATAGGTCCAATCCCACAACACCCAAATACAACCCCAGAAATACTGACCAAGGAAGGCTCCAATAGCTGTAAGGCTCAGAAAATATGGTCGATTTGCAGATTTTATTGCAGCAAAGGGAACATAAGAAGTCTCAGTTCAAGAAATAGTCTAGGAATCCAAATAGGCTTCTCTAGTCGAGGTATATAGGGAACTACCTTTGGAAAAAGAGGCAGCCCAATATTAGGAGATTCCTTAGTATGTTCCAACTACGCCTTTTTTATTTCATACATATGATTGAGCATTGAAGAAATATTTGTAGTTTTCTCCTCCCCTTACAAGTGAAAAGAAGGTAATTTAGGATTGAAGACAAAAAGAAACTAATTCAAAACTTAATCTGTGCACGCAGAGAACCTTGTACTCCCTCTTCTGGGGGCATAATTTACCTATTTGGCTCAAGTTTTTATGTATTGTGAGGTTATTTTTTGTGTGGACAGTTTGTAAAACTTGACAGTTGCAGACATCATAGAAAGCTAGTAGTTAGTAAGTGTAATACACATTCTGTGGTTTCTTTATTGACAGAAATCAAAATTTTGGTTCCTCTTCTACAAATTTTTAAAAATTCAGTATCTATATGTTAACCAGTTCATTCAGTCTATATCTGATGACATAAATTATGACCTAGAGAGAACCCATGACTAGATGAAGACACTAACCTGGTAAAATCCATGTGGATGCCATCCAAACCTCCATAAATTGACGTAATTGAGTACTAAAGTGGTGTAACATTATTTATATTGAAAGGAATTTGATGGTGCAACCTTAGAATCCTGAATCTTTTGTATGAAAATACCCAGTTTTATAAATGCACACTTTTTTCTGGAACAACATCCTTCAAACGAATCCTAATCAACAGAGCTTTGGATACATTGCACCACTAAGGAGATTTTGTGTAACTTCAACCCTAATATGGAAAAATTCCACAGATCGACTCAATTTCAAGAGCTACCAACGATTTGCAATTGCTGAGACAAACGATTCTCTTTCTCAATTTTATTTTGAAATGTCTTTCCTCGGTCATCAATGATTTGGTGTTCTCCTCAAATTGTGATATTGGATTGCATTTCTAATATGAGCATTATTCAAATGGTACACCTACGATTTGACTTGAGAATATCCACAATCATAAAAAATACTCTTTCATCACTTAGTATCATCCTCCTCTCTTCAGAGACCGGTTGATCATCCTTGCATAGAGCCCCTCCTGGAAGGATAAGGAAATCGAGGAGGGATTAAGGAAATCAGACTTGCATATTGGGGCATAGGTTTTGTTCATTGTTGTTTTTGCATTTTGATTTTGTTTAATGTTTAATATTATTTATTTATTTTTGTTTATTTTATATATTTGTCTTTTAAATGATTTTTTAAAGAAGACTAAGCATTTTTCATTTTCAAATTTCTTGATTTTTCATCACTAGGGATCGAAATTGTAATTTTGGATTAATGATGATGATGGCAATGATGTTTTACCTAGTACATAAACCATGTTATTGACCTTGTAGTGCCTTGATTCTAGTCAATTTGACCCTGATTATTCACACATGTGCCACTTCCCTCCCTTTTATGACCATTGCAACTTATGACACAAAAATCCTGTTATAAAAAAATTGGCATATCCCCAAGCTTAAATTTGTCCCCATTTCCCAAAGTCTTATTGCAACTTAATTCATAGGTGTTTCTTTTAATTTCTAAGTGTATGCTTGGTCCAAGCAAATATGCCCTTGAAACATTGTTAGAGGAAATGATGAAACTAGGAGAGAAGATGAATACAAAGACATTGTTATCTTGACTAACAACTGAAGATGTGATTTCCATGTGTAAAAGCTCCTTTAAATAACCATTTAACATGTGATTCAGTCTAAATGTTGATAAAGAAGGAAAATCTCGTTGAAAATGGGAAAGCAAATTCCATTGAAAAAGGGAAAAGTATATAAGTATTAATAAATATATCATTATATGTGCTTTATTTAAAATGTCAATTTATAATTGTCAAATTCTATATAATAATTATTAGTGCACTAAAAACAATTATGTTGTTGCAATGATGTAGGGTTAGTATTTCCAATGAGATTGAGATCCCATGTCACAAAATTTGAGTAAACTGGAGATACAAGGTGCCAAGAGATAATTGGTAGATGGATCTCAATTTCATGCATTTGACGTCAAGGGCAATGAGGTTGGGACTAGAATCTTACCCGTCTAGCCACCTTCATCCCTCTTTTATGAGGAAGGTTGGTCAATAATATCCCACACAAATGATATTTTGGGAGATGGCGTGACCATAAAAATGGATATAGTAGATTCCCTAGTGACATTCTCAAAGACTAGTCTTACCTTATTTTGAGTCTAGGAATTAAACAATGCAATTGATATAGTAGATGGCGGGTTTGATTATATTTTCATCTTTTTGATTGAGAATCCCTATCAAGGATTTGATCATCAAAATTATAAAATATGAGTGGGAATTCATCATAGGTGGAATGAGTGCATGGAAAGAGACATACATTTACCTAATATCTTCAAAGCGCTTAGATCAAGTCTCTCTCATTTAAGTGACAAAAACTTATTTCTTAATGTGTAAATATAGAGCATGCAACTAGTAATCAAAGTTGGAAAGGACACTCGATTATGTATGTGGAAGCTTCCACAACACAAAGAAGAAAAACTTGTACCCTAACCATATATTAACCCTTACATGCATAGCCTAACCCAAAGTATGGTCCAAAATGAGGAGTCTACCCACACATGACATGACACTTGTCACAAGCACACCCATTATATTAATGTTGGTGTGAGGAATATTGATGAATTGGAGTGTTGAAGAAATGACAAAGACGATAGCGAAAAAACCCACCCATAAAAATCACTCTTTCCTATCATCCTATAGTGATTATCATATCTCCATACAAGACCAAGATGAGAGGATCACATCTATCAAATGTAAAAATATAGAAATCTATAGAATTTCTCAATCCCATAATACAAAGACCATGGTATATGATAACAATTTATGCAAGGCCATCAACAATCTATAATTATGAGAATCCCTCTCATGCACTTGAAATCATTTGACAACTGAAAAATTAAAAAAAAACACTTAAATAATAACACAACATAAGTCAAATATTAAACCATAAAGAATCATTTATACATGTCCAAAGACATGTATCTATATTCAAAATTTGTCGAATTTTTCTAGAGACTACAAAGGAAGCAACATTCATATAATTTTTTTCTTCTAAACTTCTATCAAATAACACAATTAAAAAATACAAATAGAATTCAGTATAACAAAACTCATTGCAAATGACGCTACAAGTCATATGGAAATTGCCTTCCTCTATGACCCTGGCCTCTCTATAGTGCCTCTCTACACCAGTTAAAAGAATCAATTAATGAAAAAATCAGAAGGACTAAAATCAATTCCATTCATGCTGCATAAGAATGTCATCAACTAAGATATCATTGTGAATATCTTGGGCAATGAAAAATATTGGCTAGGAAGAAAAGCACTCAGTTAGACAACCTAGTTAAAGGAAACAATGAGAGATGGGATTTATGTACTTGTAGTAACCATAGTTGCAACTACTGTAGATGTAAATAAGATAGATGAAGCCATAGTCTCTTGAATATTGGATGGAACAAGGGGGGATGCATCGTATAGACTACTATAGGGAAAAATGTGCAGCCATAGTGTATGGGTGGAATGGAAAAGGTGGTTGGGGGGATGGGTGATGATACATCCCTATGGGATGTAGTAACTGATGAAGTTCCTTTGGAGGAGCGGTTGAAATGGAAGGAAGAGCACGACAGCACCTTATTTGCAACTAGCATTTACCATATTGTTAACCAATGATTTTGGAACAGTCAGATCAAAGTGAATTATCATGAATTTCAAGACTCAAGAGTCAAGAGTCAACTCGAACTGGAACCATAACTGGAAATTGAGTTTTAGTATAATGCTTGATTAAGGATTCTTAAGAAAGAGATAAAATGAGGGAATAAATGGTGGTGAAAACAAGTCTCTTTTAGTCATATCGTATATGTTTGATGATTATTGTCACAAGGGGTTTCATAAGTTTGTTAAGTGAGTTCAATGATATTCTCCCCACTAGTTGGGTTCAATACCTTCCAATAAGTGACATGTTTAGTAGAAATTGACATGGTCATTCAAGAAAACCATGTGGTCACAAATAATTAAATACGAGATGACGTTCCAACTCTTAGTGAGGTGATTGATGAGTTGTACAAGTAAAGAATTAAAGAAACATTCCTCAAGTGTTTCATTTGGATGATTTCTTTAGGTGTTAAGCCTCAACTGAGATTAAAGTTACATGAGAATATATGAAAATCAAGATCTCTTAGATATTTATTTATATCTAAAATAGTTGTACAAAGACTCCCCTAAGGATAGAGCATTTTTCATTGGATGTGCATGTGCTATATGTTGGATAATTTGATTTTTCTGAGTTGTGATCTAGTGGTTGGATACTTATTCAATTGGATGGTGAAAATTTTGAACACTAGATACCCAACAACACACTCAAATAATCGACATTCACATAATAACATTTGTTTCCCAATCCCCCGGTAGACCCCTTCAGACCAATCCACGTGGTACTTGACATTCCAAAGCATCCTACCTAAGGTTTAGGATCATCATTACCAAGACATGGTAATATCCAGGGAGGTGAAGGGAAAGAGGGATGTGGTTATAAACATATATATATCGTTGGGTGAGAACTTATATATTTAGGGAGAAAAACAAAATAAATCTAATGGACTATGGGGATGTGAATGATGTCATCATCCAGTTTGTATTTAGGTCATATGAGGAGTTTGTATCATGCAGTCTAGATTTAGAAGATTTGGGCCTGAATTTGTCAACATAGATTTGAGATAATGTCCTTGTTTTGATAAAATATCAGCTTGTTTGGGTTAGCCAATCAAAACTTGGATTTGAACCTTTTCCAAGGCATTCAATTTTGAGTCTAGGCATCAAAATATTTCATACTATCTTGATGTCTCTCCTAAAAAATATCAAGGTTGAGAGCCAAGCAGTGTTGCCCAAAACATTTACTTCATGTAACAAAATAGTAGATTCTCTATAAATGGAATATTTGGTGTACATGTGTTGCATGGAAATCATTATGAGGTTGTGTGCATCAATGATGGATCTCACTACAAAGCATTACCCATGCAAATGAATATTTGGCCCACATGTGCCATATGTGCAACATTTTTAGTTTTTATGGAATGTGTATGGCTCTTGGGGATTAAAAGACGATTTTACATGTTATGGAATATGGACATGATCCCAAAACACCACACAAGCCTTCTAAAGGAATATTTGGACTATATGTGTTGTATGAGTGCCATTTCAAGGTTTTTTGCATTGGGGATGGTTCTTCGGGTTGTGCGAATGGTGAGAGGAGGAACATCAATATCTTAGGGCATAAAATAGGATTTTATAGATCATGGACCACGCACACAATCCAAAACCACCAAAAAGGCCTTGTAAAGTGAGTCTTGCTAGGTTTTGCACATCGAGGATGGCTCTCACGGCATTTATCATGGTTTGGGAATCAAAATTGAGGTCAACTCTAAAGAATGCAAATGGTGTGAGGAGATTCCTAGGCTTTCTATGTTCTTATGGAATATTCGTGAAGGGTTTTTCTAATGTTAAATATCATCTCTTATGGGGAAAATCATCTAATTTTACTATCATTGTGATAACTTTAAAAACAGTTGGAACTATAGTATTTAAAATCCTAAACTTTATTTTTTGATATTACTCAAAGTCTAAAAACAAATGGACCAAATCCCAACTCTAATGTCCTATTCAAATGCGCTAGAGAACAAAGTCATTATCTTTGCAGAAGTAACTCTGGTTGAAATATTTACAAGTAATTAGTTAAACCCAAAACCCGTGGATAACTAACTCCATGAGTAGTGGATCCCTCACATGAAGGGGGTTAGACCCTATCCTATTTCTATGCAAATGTATTCTACACCATATTTTTTGAGATAAGCCTTGGTGAAGGAAAACATTTTAAAAAAATGACCCATATTTTGTGGGGTTGCGTTAAATGCATTTGAGTAGGCAAATGATTGTTTTCAAATAACGATAATAAGCCCAACCACATTACAAGGTCGGGTTACACTTCCACACTCGTCTCTAATTGTTTGGATGATGAAACATTCAAAACCATTGGAAACATATTGGGTAAATACATAGACATAGTCAAAGCTCATGCTTGACAATAGATGCATGTGATTGAATCTAAGTGGAGGTTGATCAAGGTAAAGGCTTGCAACTATTGAAGGGAATAATGGAAATATGTTGTTGAGATTGTGTTTTTGGAGGAGCTTTAATTGGAAGATGGAATAGATTGGTTCAACATATATCTTATAATTTTTCAAAATTATATTTGATGAATATATATTGGTGTGGTTTAAAAACCCTACTAATGGAAGTGACATTGTGTGTTTTGGGCATACTGCCATGTTTTTGAACAATTGAGAGATTGAGGGAAATTCGTGGTGGTTAAAGTTTAGAAATAAATCTTGAAGTCCATAATATTTATGTGGGTGTACCTATAAAACAAAGTAATCACATGGGATGTTTTAATGAAATGCACATGGAAAGGTACTAGTATGTGTCCTCTCTGTAAGAGTAAATGAAATGCAATATAACATTTTCTAGTTAGATGTCATTACTCCAGGAAGGCCTAGGAAACATCAAAGTCAATCACTGGTGGAGAAGGGGTTTGAGAAGGAAACTCAAATGGAGATTAAGCTCAAAAAACCTAGTTGGATGAAAAGGTGGTTGCTTAACATAATAATTCTCCTCTTAGAATTTTCTAGGCACCATGGCTAGCTAGGAACAATATGATATTCTAAGACCAATTGACATCTCCCTTGCAAGTTTTCTAGAATATCTAGCATGCATATGCTAGACTTATGAACATTTTGAGAATAAATTTACCAATGCAGGTTGGGCATTTGGAAATTTACAAAACATTTCCATAGGGTTTTCTTAACGAAGATTTCATGGTAAATTTGGACCTATGTAAAGTGTGGGGAATCATCTACCTGACCAAGGATTTCCACTTTACCTTCACTCAATAGCATGGAAATGGGTGTAACAAGATGGACAATATTAAGGCATTACTTATATTTATGGGTATAGCTACAGACAAAGGAATATTACATCCACAAACGATGATGAAAATAATGACAATGATGATAATGATGACAATGATGATGATGACAATGACGATGATGATGATGATGGATATGAAAATGAGAAACCCTAAATTCTTATAAATCCTATAACCCCAAATCCCATAACCACTTAACCCCTTAAACCCTAAACCCTAAGGCTCCTAACCATTAAATGTGACCATAGCGACCATAACCCCATTAAACCCTAATCCTAACTCTTTATAAGCCCCCTAAATTACCCAAATGCCCTGATTGCTTAATGCACTAAAACCTAACCCATGAGTCCCATAAACCCTAATTCCACTAACCACTGAATGTGACCATAGTGACCATGCATATTATCTAACACATTCATATGACATAACATGACCATAAGGCCCCTAACTACTAAAACCCCTAATAACTAATCCATTGACCCATTAAACCTAAACCTCCTTAGACACCTAACTCCTAACCCCCCTTATGTGACCTTAATGGACATAGTGACCATAAACCCATTGAATTGTAAACCTAACTCCTTATAAACTACCTAATCCTGAATCCCCTAACCCCTAAATCCCTCTGCTTGTTAAGCAGAATCCCTCCAGCAGCAAGGGGGATCCTAGTAGCGAGGAGGATACCAAAAACGATGCTAAGAGCTCCAAAAAAGATGGTGGCCAAACATATGTCAACCCACCAGCTCCCCCAGTGGAAGGACGCCCAAATTCAGATCGGATTTGGTTTTGGGGTTCCTATTGAGGAGGAGATTCCTTCCAAGACATAATTCCAAGTTCCATGGTTGTAGTGTCTTTTCTTTTTGTCGTGGTCATCATGGGTCTAGACTTACCTATTAATCATAGTAGTTATACTCAGTTTTTTTGCTTCAACACTATTAATTTTGCTATCACTATGATTTGTTTTCCCTTCTACATGGAGGATCAATCTGACTATAAAATATTGAATTCCCTTGAGGGGCAGGTCTCAAATCTCTCTCTGCTAAATATGTTCACAAAACTGCCACTATGATTTGTACTTTTGAATGTATTATTATTTTGATTCAATAGATTAGTCTTTGAAATTACAAAACAAAAAATTAGGGTTTATTTATATAGTAACTAATTTCTCTTTATCCTCTAAGATAGGTGTTCGATAGGCATAAATGGTTGAAGAAAATCCACATTAGAAATAATATGTCAAGTTAGGGTCCAATAAGGTTGGAAGATGTAGTTGAAGCAACTACACATTAAAAACAAGATGTAATTTAAGGTAAGGTGGTAAACTAAATTCTAAAGTGTTCTTTCCCACTACAGATTGTCGTTATAAAATGGTATGTAGTGTATTATTAAGAGTCATACCTTCCCTATATTTATAACTATGATATGTTCCCCATGGCCATATTCGAGGTAACCAAATTAGGCTAAACTAGAACAATAGAGCTATATTCCTAATTACCTTAGGTATGAAAATGTCGTGAACATTAATATTATCAACTAGGATTAATTGGAGCTCAATGATGGTGTTGACATGATCTATTTGTTTTAAAAGGTAGATAATTGGTTGGAAGAGGAATTACAAGAGATAAAGGTATCAGGTTTATGTGGTATATATAGGTTGTTAGTGCTTGATGTGAGTGCAAGACCCATTTAAACCAACTAATTAATGTCTCAACTTTGTCCCCATGAAGTATGAGGACAACTTTAGATATTTTAATTGTGGTCACAATGATATCTCTAATGGCACATTAAATAGTTATGGTAGCATGGAACAAGATTTTGATCCCACAAGATAATTTGGGATCATTCAAAATGAAAAATAAGGATTTTTTTTGCTCGATATTAAACTTAATTTCTCTTTCTTCATGACTTTGCATTAAAATCTCATAAACAATATGTATGACATCTTAAAGTCCCATGCAATATAGTAATGAGACAAACCTCGAATATGCTACATATATTCAATTGAAACAAAATAAACTGTACATCTAAGCATAATGGTGGTCTAGATGAGGATTTAACTTTATAATATTGACCAACAAAACAAAACTTCTTTTCCCCACATTGTGCAAATCATGGATGCTAGTTTTCACGAGGGAAAACAATAAAATACTCTCAATGAAAAATTTAAAGAGAGTGCATGTTAGGATATATATATTATTCAACTTGATGATGTCAATTATGACATATATACACTCTTAAATACAACATTACAAGGTTCTTAGGGTGTTCCACCCACAACATCAACCTCAGTGGTTAAATCCAACCAAAAAATTGTCAAAAATGTATGTCAAGTCTCATATTAATGTATGGTATTTCATAATCTATGATATATTTAGATTTGTCCTTTGGGGTTGGTCAAAGGTTCAAGGATTGTTGAGATTATTATTTTTGAAGGAAAGTCTCGATGATAGGGACTAATGTCCATTGTAGATATGTCAAATGTAAATATTTGGATCTTCAAAACTTTGAGAGGTTACAAATGATTCTAAATATTTTGCATGTTTTACACTTTCATGAAATCTTTAGTGATGAATGGCACTCTTTTTCATACACTACAAAGATGCATAAAAACATGTTTTTAAGGTATGTGCATGCAAAGTGATGAAGTGTGTGTATACATTCTAGAACTTGGTATAACTAATGTTTTTTTATAGAAATTATGGTTGGATGTAGCCATTAAAAATTATATCCCTTAAACCCATCACGAATAGTGCACACTTCAATGTTGAGCTGAAATACTTACTCGATTGGATGATGAAAATTTTGAACACTAGATACCCAACACCACACTTACATCATTGGCATTCACATAATAACATTTGTTTCCTAATCCCTTGGTAGACCCCTTCACACCAATCCACATGGAACTTGACTTTCCAAAGCATCGTACCTGAGGTTTAGGGTCATCATTAACAAGACATGGTAATATCTAGGGAGGTGGTTATAAATATATAGATATCATTGGGCGATAACTTGTAGCTTTAGGGAACGAAAAAAATTTCTAATGGACTATGGGGATGGGAATGTTGTCATCGTGTAGTATGTATTTAAGTCACACGAGGAGCTTGTTGAGAAATGGGAGTGTTTCAAGGCGATATCTATCATACATGATTCCGAGGTGGTATCTATCATATATGAAATATAAGTAGTTTCAAAATAATGTTGTATATAGTTCCTTTTAATAAAAACTTAGTAGGTGACTTCACAATGGGTGGCTTTTTAATTATACAATTTTGTTGACACAGTTTTCCATCTTTCATGTGATTAGTCCAAATGTTTGCAATATTATGACGTTAGTCCAAATATTTGTAGTCTTTTGTCCTTTTAACATGTGATACCTTGTGTATTTGTTGTCTTGACCCCATTGGTCACTTTGGACACCACGTTAGCATTATGCTTGCTATTTGACTTACTATGGGTATACTTGAAGGGTCATGTAAGGATGGAATATTTGAACCTAACTTAGGAGGACGGGTATCCCAAATATTGAAATGGAAACCATAACCTTGTTGTGGGACAATAATTCCATATGTAAAGGATCATTTGATGGAATGGGGCCCACACATAGTCCCCGAGTCCTAAAGGAAAAAAACTATGGCTTCAAACTATCTATTTTGACCTTGTATTGTGTCTAAATTTATTATAACCATCCTTAATGTGCTAAATTCAAAATGGCCAGCATATATTGATCACATGACAATGATTCCCTTTAGAGGACCTTTTTTAGTGTCTAAGGGATACAATGATGTTTCATGATCCCCATAGACAATAATTATGGTATAATACCGTACATTTTTGCATTGAACCACATCACGGGCACCAAGAATCATGTCTAGTGTTCTAATTAACTTCAAAAGTAGAACCATATCCCACTTCCAATACAAAGATTCCCTATGGAGGGCTAATATGGTGGTTTGGTACCACACACATGTAACATATATCCATAGTAAAATGCTACAGCGTAAGGTCATAGATTTTTCATTATACCATGGAATGTTCCTCAAGTTCCATCCCTAATGTACCCCTCCTCAACTTGTTGTCCATATCTCACATGTAGGAAAAGGATTCCCTACATAGGCCCTATGAAATGGTGTGGCTTACTATTCAAAGAACATGAGCACCATAGGAAAATGTTATAGCCCAACAACATGGGTTTTGTTATCAAATGAAGGATTAGAAACCGAGAAGAATCTATAATGTGACGAATCTCAAAATAGCCACCTTATCCCTATGATAGGAAAAAGGTGGGCTAGGGCCTCATGGATGGCCTATGCAGAACCCAAAAGCTTCATGTTATAGACTAAAACTCTGGATTGTCACCTTTCAACATGAATTGGGTTAGGAGAACCATCCTTGGTGTACTAAACCTTCAAATGTGATATGACATCTGAATCACATGTCAAAGATTTCCTATGCAGGGGATACGTTGTGCGATTTTCAAATGTGGTATAACCACCGCCCCTAAAAGTCCAAATTCTCGTGACTTTTAAGGGAGGTTTTTTAAAAATAGGATTTAAAAGGACCTTTAGGGGGTTCGAGTCAACCCCCCACCCAAAAAAAAGTCATGACAGTTGGACTTTTGAGGGAGGCTTTATCACAACCGCCCCACAAGTCTAAGTTCCCATAACTTTTGGGGGCTAATTTAAAACAACCACCCCCAAAATGCCAATTAGCATGCCATTTGGGGGTGACTTTCAAACAACCGACCCCAAAAGTCAAATTATTACGACTTTTGGGGGAGGATTTAAAAGAACCTCCACCAATAGTTTATTTATCATTACTTTTTTTTTTAGGGGGGAGGGGTTTAAAAAATGCCTCAAAATTCACCTTTAGGGGTGGTCTTTCCAACCCCCCCCCCCCCCCCCCCCCCNCACCAAAATTCAGGAGAGTTGAAATTTTGGGGACGGTTTTAAAACAACCACCCCCAAGAGTCTAATTCTCATGACTTGTGGGGGCGGTTTTATAAAAACCGCCCCAAAAGTCTATTTCTCATGACTTTTGGGGGTGGTTTTAAAACAAACGCTCCCAAAAGTCTAATTCTCATGACTTTTGGGGGTGGTTTTAAAACAAACGCTCCCAAAAGTCTAATTCTCATGACTTTTGGGGGAGGGGTTTCTAAAAATCGCCCCCAAAATTCTAATTCTCATGAATTTTTTTTTGGGCGGGGGATTTAAAAAAACCGCCCCAAAAGTCTAATTCTCATGAATTTTTTTTTGGGGGGGGGTTCTAAAAACCACCCCCAAAAGTCTAATTCTCATAAAAAAAAAAATTTGGGGGGGAATTAAAACAATTGTCCTCAAAAGTCTAATTCTCGTGACTTTTGAGAGGGGGGGGTTCTAAAAACGACCTTCAAAAACACCTTTAGGGGGCGTTTTCTAAAACCCGCCCCCCAAAAAAGTCTTGAGAATTGGATGTTTGGGGGCGGTTTTTAGAAAAATTGCCCCCAAAAGTCCAATTCGCAGGACTTGGGGGGGGGGGATTTTAGAAAACCCATCGCAAGCCAAAACCGCCCCCAAAATGGTATTTTGTTTTATTGTAAGGAATATTTATTGTCAAGTGAGAGGGAACCTATGATCAATTAGTACATTTCCAAGGTACTATAAGGATCTTTAATTATTATTCCCAAAGAAAATGAGTTGAATTTGATAGGAATAGATTTTTCAAAAGGAGTGGATTAAAGTATCACACATCAATTAACAGAAGATAGAAAATGAACAAGGTTTAATTTTATTTATTGGATTGTAATTTAAGAGAACATGCGATCGAGTATAGTTTTTGAATGCGCTGAAGTAAAATAGCACATAGGAAATTTCCTCCAATCAATGATAAAAATCGCTAAAAATTAAAAACAAACTCCACTGGTGTGGAGAATGGAATCCAAGGTACAACATGAGTACAACTATGTGAATAAAGGTCTCAATATCAGGCAGAGGGGAAACCACTCAGTCGAAAACCAACGATAATTGTCGTCTACCAAGTGTAAGGTAGCGTAACAATAAAAGTAAGTCCTGGGGTAATACCAAAATATAGGTCTTTGTCTCATAGCATTGTATAATAGTTAGTGAAATAACACATACCAATGAGAAGGAAACGACGAATCCTTCCATATAGGAATAAGAAAACAAGAATTAGATGCAAATTGATGAAAATTTTACTCACAGAATAGCTAGCATGGATGATCAAGACAATGAGGAATGGATAACAAAATGTTATCATCTCAAAAAATCCATTGAAAAATAGAAAACATAGCAATGACTTGGGAAACAATACTAAAAGAGACCAATGATGTAGAGCATGAATGCAAGAAGTGTTTTGGTATATCTCTAGATATGATGATTGGAACCATAACCAGTTTGAATAAGTTTGAGGGTGAAATCAATACCCTCCTAAGGAAAAAAATACACACAGTTACAAATATAGGACTCAAAATGTGTGCTATCAT
Organism: Pseudotsuga menziesii; assembly: GCA_001517045.1. Lineage (NCBI taxonomy): Eukaryota > Viridiplantae > Streptophyta > Pinopsida > Pinales > Pinaceae > Pseudotsuga > Pseudotsuga menziesii. The sequence goes on from LPNX011146950.1 coordinate 126,336, forward strand.
GTTACACTAACTAAGGTTGTTGCCACATTTTATAAGTGAATAATTAAATATCTTAATCGTTCCTTTCTCCCTCTCTCTTTTCTATAAGTATTTTTTTTCCTTCTCAAATTAGAAATAGAATATAAGGATGCTAATTATACAAGGGATAAAACGAGTGTTGTAGGGTGAACAACTTCATTCCAAGCACATGGAAAAAACCTATGAAAAATGAAAGAGAAAAGAGTTGTGAAAGATGTGGAAACTCATAAGAATGCATCCTCAAGGGTAGATAAAGTATGAAATGTAGTTGTAAGTAGTATAAAGGTAAGCAACAATTAAGAATGAAAAGGTGGTGAGAAAAATAAGGAAAACTATAACAAGGCATTACATAAATCAATGCAAGCATCTTTTAGCAATGCAAATGCAAAACAAACCCAATATAAATATGGGAGACACCATGGGAATGACAAGACGTGTGTTAGAGAAATAATACACCTTAGCACCATGGTAATACACCTACGTGACATTTTAATTTTTATTGTACTTGTGTCATATGGTCTAACTTAGGTTATACTGATCAGTCTTGGTTTATTAGGTGATTCTGGCTCATTTACTCATAGTTGAGGCACTCCACTTTGATCATACCGATAGTCGAGGTGCTCTAGTTTGATCATTTTTTCAACCCAGGAACCCTCATTGATGACATGGTCTCCTTAAAGCGCTCCACATCCCTTAAATCGGGGATCTTGTTTGACTAAGGGTGCTAGTGCATGTATATAGTGGTTTTGGACTCTCTTTTGGCATTTATTGCTTCATAGAGACTCTCCCACTCACCCATGTGCTCTCCCATGCCTTCATTTATGATCCAACATGCTCCAGCCATGCTCAGACTAGCATTTGTGACTGTTTGGTATAGTTAGGGAGATTATTGGTCCACGTAGGGGGGTTTAGAGGTCAAATCATAGGCTAACACATGTATGCATCCAAATGGCCTCCATAGGTGAACGATTTTATCCAAATGTATTATAAGTATGTACCATACATATCTACAAGTTGTACACCAATAGAAAATCAGCTATGGGCACCATTTGTGTGTGTTATTTCGCTCTCTTTTACTATTTTATTATATATTTTGTGAATAGCTTAGATTGCGAATATTGCCTTAGCTCCTAGATCTTACTGTGAAGCAATTCTCACAAAGTGCATGAAAAATATGAATTAGTTTCATAATGCAATATCAAACTATAGAATCTCTCGACCTTTATTGAAGCAATTAGATGGGAACTATATGGAAAAATAGCCTTCTATTAGGGTATCCAATCATAGAAAATCTATTTTGTGTAACTAGTTCAAAATGCAAATATGAAATGCTCATGCACTAAAATCCAACTAGGTAAACCCTACAACAAATTTGGGTGACAAAAGGTTGAAACAACAAAGGGGAAACCTAAACATATATGTAATCTATAGAATATTTTGAATTATTTTAAACAATGCATAAAGCATGATCCCTAAGCAACTGGAAATCTAACTAAAAAAATTGCACCCAAGAGACAACAATAACCATATCATATTTCAAAAATCCAAAATGAGATATCTATTGAAATTTATTGGGATAGGCATATTATCAACATCAATATATTCAATAGTATCCATTTCGATGGTGGAATCTAACAATGAAGGCTCAACAATGCCATAGTTTGAGGATTTACTACTAGAGAGATATGACTCAAGGAAAGATCATATTTTTAATTTTATAATAGTAGATAGATAAACATACTTAAATATACAAGATTTTAAGGATATATATAAACAGAGAGATCATACTCAAAAGGGAAAATGATGCATTAATATATGGATCTATATCTAGAGAGATCAAACTCAAAGGACGAATATGATGTTCTATAACCAAAAATACTAGACTTATAGTGTAATTTGAGGATCTATAGCCAGAGCTCAAACTCCAAAGGAAACTTTTGGGTTCTACAAATAGAGAGATCAGACTCAGAAGGTAATCATTAGGATCTACCAATAAAGAGATCAAAATCGAACAAAAAATGTTGTCATGAGGTTTTGGTATAAGGTAGTTGCGTAGCATCGCAGATGCCGCGCAAGCTCAAAGACACCGTGCAAGTGGAAGATGGCGTGCAAGAAGAATATTAGAATATTCCATGTATTTTGTGTCATCTTTTGTAGTTTTGGACCACATTTTGTGGATATTGGTCATTATTTGTAGAAGTCAGCTAAGAATTAGTTACGAAGTCATCTAAGTGGACCTTGAATGTAAAGGTAGAAGCCTATAAGTAGATGTAGAGTTGCAAGTGTCAATCATCTTATGCTTGGAGAATCTTGAGAGAGCACTTCGTGAGCAATATTTGGATCTTATGTGTTGGTTTTATTTGCACATGAGTTGAGATCTGTTGATCTATGAATTGTTTTGGAGAATCTCTGATTTTGTGTGGAAGTTAATATAACATGATGGAAGTTGAGCTGAATCATTGTGTTATTTTATGTTTTCCTATTTTACTCTCTTCTGCGACTCGATTATGAATGCAATGTGTATACGTAACATGGATCTGTAAATGATGCAATGGTTTCCTGCTTTACATGATGTTATTCTATTGGATCTATTTGTGCATCAATGGGTTTATTGCAGTTCTGATATAACAATGCAATCTGTTGAATGATAACGAGGTTCTGTTAAGGCATAAGTTGAATGATCATATCTGTTAATGTTGCACTAAGTTGATAAGTTGATGCACATTATCCTCTCTCATCCTACGGAAACTTGGTTTCATTAGCTCTCCCTCGAACATCTTGGGTGATACTTCATCCGCTCTACAGGTGTTTCCAGACGGGGTAAAACCTGTCTAGGCCGATGCTCAGGGAGATCGCGGTGGTTTGGGTGTCGACAGAGTGGGAACCCCTGCCAGCTATTTTTGATGGCTGAGTTTGTGTTAACAAATGGTTCCGTTGAGAGAAATGCCACCAGTTGTTCAGATTACAAGTTCTGTGGAGTTGAAGGAGTTGCAACAGCGCGTCGAGAAAGTGAGGGAAAGACAATACATGCGCAGTGAGCAGTTAGATGAGTTCCAAGATATTTGAGCACAAATTTCTATTAAAGTAGTTGCTGCACTAGAGTCCGCACAGGAAGGAAAGAAGGAGGTTACTGAGAAGACGATTGAGCATCCGCTCAAGCATGACTTAACACAGAGCCAAGAGATTGTTGATACGGTGAAAGTGCAAGTCAAGGAGATTAGTTAGCAGTATGACGACTTCAAGATGAAGATCAACAAGTACACCATGTCCAGATAATGTGGCTCGAGGGAGAGCCACAAGATTGTGTTGGGGGGCTGTTGGCAGGCGGTTTTTGGATAAGGTAGTTGCGCAACATCACGGATGCTGCGCAAGCTCAAAGACACTGCGCAAGTGGAAGATGGCACACAAGATGAAGATTAGAATATTTTATGTATTTTTAGTCATATTTTGTAGTTTTAGACCACATTTTGTGGATATTGGTCATTATTTTGTAGAAGTCGGTTAAGAATTAGTTACAAAGTTGTCTAAGTGGACCTTGAATGTAAAGGCGCTAGCCTATGAGTAGATGTAGAGTTGCAAGTGTCAATCATCTTATGCTTGGAGAATATTGAGAGAGCACTTCGTGAGAAATATTTGGATCTTATGTGTTGGTGTGCATTGCGCATGAGTTGAGATCTGTTGATCTATGAACTATTTTGGAGAATTTGTGATTTTGAGCGGAAGTTAATATGACATGAAAGAAGTTAAGCTAAATCATTGTGTTCTTTTTTGTTTTCTTGTTTTACTGTCTTCTGCGACTCAATTATGAATGAAATGTGTATATGTGACATGGATCTGTAAATTATGCGATGTTTTTAGGCTTTGAATGATGTTATTCTATTAGATCTGTTTGCACATCAATGAGTTTATTGCAATTCTGATATAATAATGCGATCTATTGAATGATAATGAGGTTTTGTTAAGGCATAAGTTGAATGATCAGATATGTTAATGTTGGTCTAAGTTGATGAGTTGATGCGCATTGTCCTCTCTCATTCTGTAGAAATTTGGTTCCGTCAGCTCTCCCTCGAGCATATCGGGTGAGACTTCATCCACTCTGCGGGTGTTGCCGGATGGGGTAAAGCATGTCTAGGCTGGTGCTTAGGGAGATTGCGGTGGTTTGGGTGTTGACAAACTGGGAACCCCTATCAACTGGTTTTGTTGAATGAGTTTGTGTCAACACTCAGGATTGGATGGGCCAATGATAGTATGGTAGTGATTAATTTTAAGAAGCGTGTGATGACATTTGAGAATCAAGACATCGGAGTCATCGCTCCGATGGATCCAAATGAAGGGCGAATTTATATTGAGCCGGTGAAAGATGAAGTTTGCAATAGATGGGATCATGCCTATAAAATTTTAGAAGATTACATCCATCCGACTGTTGATGGGGAACTTGTTTGGCGTAGTGCTAGCTCTGTGTCTTCTGATTCTAATGATGCTTTAGAGAACTAGCACAACCACTTGTATTAGGTGTCGCTATGAAAGCGCAGCTTGATTATGGAGTCATTGTGTCCCATTACGACTGAGACCATTGAGTTACCAATTTATGAAGTACTGGATGGGGTATCTTAGTTTCTTGTTGAATTCGAGGATAAGGTGTCAAAACCACAGTTGTTTCCCGCGTTGGAGGAAGCAGTGAAGGATACTCCAGCACGATGGTGGGTGACCCATAAGATTCAATCACTAGATGGTCGCAGCGTTGAATATTTATGATAGTTCTCTTTGGAGATGCATCAATGTACCATGCTGGAAGGTACGATGGGTGGAATATCCCTAGGGATAATCTCATTGAGTGTCATACTTTGTGGGCATTGCGACCAAACAATGAGTGGGTCCACGCCTTTTTCCACGCATTGGATGAAATGTCACGATCTTGGTATGTATCAACTGAGTTGCATAGAGAGATCACTACCTAGGAGAAATTGATGGTTTTCTTTACTCACCGCACTGCAACTCATCCACGATGTTGTTCTAAAGGAAGTTCCAGTTGCATACCCTATGGATTAGCATGTCCATTGTCACATGCAGTCGATGATGGAATGTTATAATGTGACTAGAGGAACTGAGGATCATGACGATCTATTGAATATCAATATTCCAGAAACAGAAGGGAGTCGAGATGTTGCAGCACCTGGTGTACCGACAGATCCAATAAATTGTCCATTGAATATCAGAAAGGTCAACATTGGGATGGAGGAGAACCCAAAGTTTGCAAATGTCGATGACTACTGGGACGAATAAACGATGGAAAATATCACAGACTTGTTGCATGAATTCCAAGATTTGTTCCCTATGAAGTTTTTTGAGATGAAGGGATACTAGGAGATTTAGGAGAGATGGAGATTCCATTGAAGCTAGATGTGAAACTAGTAAGGCAAAGGTCATATAGTGTGAATCCTTTATACAAGGAGAGGGTCAAAGTTGATCTTAATAGGATGTTGGATGATGGAATAATTGAGCCAGTCAAGGAATCAGAATGGATTAGTCCTATGGTGGTCCAAGATAAGAAGACATATGAGGTTTGGATTTGCATCGACCTAAGAAAATTAACTGATGTGTGTATGTGTGATTCATTTATGACACCATTCAATGATGAATTTCTATAAGGAGTAAGCAGTCAGGAGATGTACTCTTTCACGGATGGATTTTTTGGCTATCACCAGATCAGGATTGCAAAAGAGGATCACCACAAGACAACATTCATTACTGAATGGGGTTTTTTCTAGTACACTGTGATTCCTTTTGGGTTGAAGAATGCGCCTGCAATATTTTACCAGGTTGTTGTCGCTGCATTCAATTATTTCATTCAGAAGTTTTTACAAGTTTATATGGATGATTTGATAGTTTATGGATTGATCAAGGACCATCTGGAAAACCTACGATTGATGCTAGAAATATGTCGACAACATCAGATCATGCTAAACTCAAAGAAGTGTATTTTTTTGTGCACCTTTTTGGATGTTGTTGGGTACATTGTTTGCAAGCAAGAACTATTGGTTGAACCTACAAAGATTGTGATCACTTTGAGCTTGCCAGCACCTACGACTATGAAGATGCTTAGAGCGACATTGGGTCACACAGGGTATTCTCACAAGTTCATATGAGGTTATGATGCGATCACAGCCCCTATGGAAAAATTGATGAAGAAGGATGTTGTATTTTTATGGATTCAAGAGTGTCAAGACATTTTTTATATGCTAAAGGCCAAGATGGCTTCCGCACCAATACTAGTATTTCCTAATTGGAACAAGTAGTTCCATGTTCATGTGGATGCATCATCCATTGCGCTAGGAGTAGTGCTCATGCAATCAGGAGAAGGAGATCTTGATCACCTGATTTTGTGCACTAGTCGAAAATTGTCATCTGCAAAGAAAAACTATATGACCACAAAGAGGGAAGGTCTGGAGATGGTATATGCGCTACATAAATTTAGGCATTACCTATTGGGCGGTCATTTCAATATGTTTACAGACCATTCTGTATTGAAATAACTAGTCAATAAGCCTATGCTGGGGGGGGGAGATATTTCGCTAGCTGCTTCTCTTTCAACAGTTTGATTTTAAGATAATTGTGAAGTCAGGTCGCTTCAACGGTGGCCCTGATCATTTATCCCGAATTGAGATAGGTGAGGAACCAACAAACATTGAAGACGGACTTCCAGATGCGCAGTTGTTCAGAATTGATATGGTTGATGATTATTATGATCAAATCATTCATTTTTTGGTGACAGGAACCGCATCATAAGACCTTAGTACAAGTCAGAAGAAGTAGTTGGTGGTTAAGGATTCGTATTTCCAGTTTATCGTTGGATAGATATATAAACTAGGACCATATGATATTTTGTGGTGATGTGTCCTACCACATGAACAAGGGCGAATTTTGGCAGAGACATATGCGGGAGTTGCTGGTGGACATTATGGAGGGTGAGCTACTGTGAGGAAGGTGCTTCGTGCAGGGATTTGGTGCCCACTCCTCATATTGATGTGACATATTATGCACGGACATGTGATGTTTGTCAACGAACTTGAAAACCATCGAGGAAGGATGAGATGCTGCTGGTACCTCAGGTGGCATTACAACCATTTGATAAATGGGAAATTGACTTTGTGGTACCGTTCAACCCACCTAGGAAGAGAACTGGTGCACGGTATATCATTACAACGACATATTTTTTGACAAGATGGGTGGAGGATGCACCTGTTGTGGATTGTACCACTGTGAAAGCAACGAGGTTCCTATTTGACAACATTGTGACTCGGTTCCGGTGCCCAAGTATATTGATGAGTGACCAGGGGAGCCACTTCATCAATCGCACAATCAGTGCATTGATAGAGGAACTTCATAGACAACATAAGAAGAGTACCCCGTATCATCCACAGGCGAATGGGATAGTGGAGGAATTCAACAAAGTGTTGGAGCAAGCGCTTACAAAGGTATGTAATGAAAATCATGATGACTGGGATTTGAATATTCCACCATTCTTATGGGTATATTGCACCACTTGCAAGCGATTAATGGGGAAACACTATTCAAATTGGTTTATGGGCAAGAGGCAGGAATGCCTATGGAGTACATTGTTCTGAGTCTGCACATTGTAGCAGCGACGGGAATCGATGATGAAGCAACACTGGAAGAACAATTGGACCAGTTAATACAGCTCAAGGAAGAACGCTTTGCTGCAGGTTTTCACCAGCACGACAAGAAGGACCGATAGAAGGCTTACATGATCGTCATATAAAGAACAAATAGTTTCAACAAGGATACTTGGAGTTGTTGTATGACAACAAGTTCATGAAGCATCCAGGTAAGTTACAGATGCATTGGCTACGTCCATATCTTGTTAATTCCATTACTTCAGGAAGTGTAGTTCAATTGTAGTAGTTAGATGGAGAGATGTTTCCTAAGCTGATGAATGGTAGTAGGATGAAGCCCTATTGAATGGGCCCATAAATGCGTGTGCTTGAGGCACTGCGCAATGAAAAAAAAGGATGGATAGGAAGGATAGATAGGAGGATGGGACACCAAGATGGATAGGATAGATAGTAGGAAGGATGGATAGATAGGAGGATGGCACACCAAGATGGATAGGATAGATAGTAGGAAGGATGGATTGATAGGAGGATGGCACACCAGGAAGAAGTGGATGCACAAGTAGGAGAGTCAGTAGCGCAGTTAAGAAGATCTATCACAACATAGTCAAATCAGCAATAAATGTAGACAATTAAAGTAGTTAACTAGCGATGCTGGCTGAAGCGGCGCATATTAATGGTGGATCCGACCGCTGGATTGTCAGGATCGACGGTAGATTCGGGTATTTAATGCATGATTTGGTCATTATGAGATAAAATGGATCTCGTTGATTTGGTCATGATGGGTATGGATCGACTTGATTCTATAAGAAGGGTTTGGATATGGTCGGAAGACACCATTGTGCAATATTGAGCAGAATTACAGAGTTGCAGAGCAGAGTCAGAGCGAGTTAGGTGAGTTTCTAAGTGCATTAGGGTTGAGTGACTATTGAGAATTGTGGGGCATTTGTGGGGCATGCAGAGTGAACCAATCATGGTGGATATTTCAAGTGAAATGAAATCACCCGTCGACCCGGTAACCATTGAGGAAGAAATCGTAAGTATGCCAATAGGATCATCATCGATGTCAAATAAGAAGAGGAAGGGACAAAATCTTAGCTCCCCAACGCTGAAGAAGAGGTAGACTAGAACGTTTACAAGGGCAGCGGAGGAAGCTACGTAGATGGGTCCATCGATCTCAGGAGTCGTGGAGTCAGTAGCTCGCACAGGGGTGTCCACTAAGGATATCCTTGGGTATATATCGCCCTGTCGTCCCGGTGCACAGCCCAGGAAGCTCACCAAGAATCAGAAATACCAGGTGAATATGTCAGCGATACCACAGGGGATGGTATGTAGCACAGACATCGTTCTTGCATTGATGCAGATGAAGTGTGATAACCATGAATTGCTTGCACTAGAGGATGTTACGAAGGAACCATATGTGTCAATGGTAGTTATTATACCAAAATCCTGTCACCATCATGTGATAAGACATTTGACATACCTACTTGCCCTGAATCTCAGCTTTTGAAGTGGAAACTAAATGGTTTTTCATCAATCTGTCATACAAATTCCTAGCACCGTGCATGCCCCTTTATCCAGGAGTGGTACCCTTGCTCGCATCGCCTTTCATCAGTTGTCCACAAGCGGTGCCACCACTCATTGCCCTTGTTCCATAGGTGGTTATTACTAGAACTGTTTTGTCAGAGAAGGAGAAGCACGGTACCCTAGGTAAAAAGGGAAAAAGAGAAGTTTCTCGAGGCTTCTAGATGATAAGCCTCGTGTACTGGCTTATACCTACTATTGTGGGTTGGTTGAACTCAAGATCCCTCATCCTAGGATCTTAGAGGCCACCTCACCCACTAATTTATCAACCATCTCTATCCATTAAAGCCCTATAAATATGAGCTCATAACCATGGTTGAGGGGAGAACATTGAAGGTATTGTTATGATGTTGGATTTATTCTTGGCCCAAGATCATTTGGAGAGAGCATAGAGGGCTAGAGTCAGAGCTTTTGGGGATGAAGAGATGGTTTCATGGAGATGCATGTCAACACTAAGGCTTGGTTGTAAACTTATTCATATTTCTAATGTAAGTTGATTTCTGTCCCACATATTATGTTGTTGTTGTGATTTCGCATATATATGTTGCTATATTCCTTAGTCACTAGCATAGATTAGTATATCATATTCTGGTTGCTTTGATTCATTTCGTGTTGATATTTTTTGCAGGGACATAGGTGAACTGTCAAAGCCTTGTATTCCAGATATCTACAACGTCTAGGGAGAGTCTTCAACCTCTGTCCCCTATTTGTTCTGGATCTGAACCATTCAGACCGGTGGAACACCTTGCTGTCCATAGGAGGTGAAATATTCCAGCTAACAATAGCAGTAGGAGGCATCCCAATAGAATGCATTCTGTGGGATTGGGCAAGCGAGATGAATAAAGAGGGGTTGTTGGGGCTAATTAACATGCCGCATTTTGGGCAGTTAAATGAGGCGAATGCCTGCGTAAAGCGTCTTTTGGCCTGTTTTCATGGCAGGATGTTGTGGCTAAACACACCAGTCGAAATCACTGTGGACTTGATCTCAGACATCACGGGGCTTCCTAAGGATGGGCTAGACCCCTCATAGTATTTTAGAGGCAAGGATAATGATAAGAGGCATGTGATGAGGTTGAAGAAGCGCTACGGGTTGTAGCGCGATGGGAAAGCTTACTGCATCAATAGTATCAATGACCAGGTGGTGCATATCGACGCAAGTATTTTGTACAACAAAGTGGCCAGGAAGAACCACCCCATTCAATGTAACTCGGGGGTTATTGCATGCACAGAGAAATGCGCAGAAGGTGTACAAATGAAATGGTCGCTCTTTTTAATGAACCAGTGAGAATGCAGTGGCAGTGCAGGCGGGAGAGAGGTCATTTACATATAGTTGGTTGTTTATCTTGATCACACTCATGGATTAGATGGAGCCAGATGACTATCAAGGCATGGAGGTAGAAGCGGTAAAAGTGTGTAAGGGTGCACGTTACCAAAATATTCAGTGGGTAAGGGAACCTGAAATATTAAAGGGCTGTGTGATCCAATTTTGGGTCTGTTGGGAGGCATTGCAGGAGGAAACTGTGAAACTTCCCCAGTTATCAAAGGAAGCAACGACAAAGTATCAAAGGATTGATTTGTTTGCAATCGTCCCACACACCATTCACGTGCAAGTGTGACATGACCTGGACAAGCAATGGTTGTTGATGCCTTACAAGTTGTCTGATGAAGAATTGGAGGTGATTTTTAAGGATTGGCCTGTGGCATGGAGAGAACCGATCAATTTGGAGGAAGTGTCAACAGGACCCCCAATAGATGCACCTATTGATCTCATGCATAAGGATGACTAGCAGAGTCACCATGAATCTGATACAGAGTCAACAGAGACCCACCGACTCAGAAGCAGAGTGCACATTTGACGAGTTAAGGATGAAGAAACGGTATGAATAGGGTGCAACTAGTAGCACAACGCCAGGAATGGAAGCGCAGTTGAATTAGCTTGTTAAGGAAGTTACAAATGCAACAGATGCAACAACAAAGGAAATCAAGAAATCTGTGCACGAGGGATTTGATGAGGTAAGGAAAAAAAATGATTCATTGTATAATGATGTTTTGAAGAGAGCACCAGAAGGAACATCTGTGTAGGACTTTGTCTCAATCAACACTGGGACGCAGGTTCAGAATGTTCAAATTTCTGTGACTGTGATTGAGACCAGCAATGAGGACTTGAACGCCTCCCTGCAGCAGTTGCAGGACATGTCTATAGATATCAACGTGTTTTCCATGCAGATGTTGGTACATATGCAAAGAGAAGCCAACCAACAGTTGGAAGACAGAGAACAGAACATCAGTGGTCAGATTTTGCGATCGTAGGAGAAGGAAGTGAAGGCATAGAAATAACTTGAAGCATTAAAGAAGGTGCAAGAGAGCTTGAGGGAAAAGAGCATCGTGGAGATTACGGAGGTGAAAAAGGAGCAAGATCAACTAGTATAGGAGAAGGTACAACTTTTGGATACTAGAGTGTGATTGGAAGAGACAATTTCAGATTCTTGTCAGCATGTCTATGAGAGCACTACGAAACTAGATGCAGTCGAGAAAGAAAAACATATTGAAGAATTCATCACACAGTTGCAGTGAGATAACACAGATTTGAATGCTCTGACACTTCTGGACACACCACTTGAACAAGCAGCAAAGAATGTCACTAAAGTGCCCACGCAATTTTGGGGAAGCATAGTCCATGATGAGCAGCTGGAGCAACTGACTAGGAAGTTGTAGGAGGCCGAGGTGCATCTAGAGACACTAAAGATGACATTGAGAGAAATGCCACTAGTTGTTCAGATTACATGGTCTGTAGAGATGAAGGAACTGCAACAACGCATCAGGAAATCAAGGGAAAGAAACCAGAGGCGCAGTGAGTAGTTAGATGAGTTCCAAGATAATGGAGTGTAACTTTCTATTAAGGCATTTGTTCCATTGTCGGCCACGCGGGAAGCTAAGAAGGAGGTTACTGAGAAGACAATTGAGCATCCTCTAAAGCATGAATTAAGATGGAGCCAATATATTGCTGAGACAGTGAAAGTGGAGGTCAAGGATATTAGTCAGCAGTACGATTACTTCAAGCTGAAGATTAACGAGTACACCATGTCCAGCTGACATGGCTCGAGGGTGATCCATATGATTGTTTTGGGGGGCCTGTTGGCAGGCGTTTTTGGGATAAGGTAGTTGCACAGCATCGCGGATGTTGCACAAGCTCAAAGACACCATGCAATTTGAAGATGGCATGCACGATAGAGATTAGAATATTTTATGTATTTTGTGTCATCTTTTGTAGTTTTGGACCACATTTTGTGAATATTGGTCATTATTTTGTACAAGTTAGTTAAGAATTAGTTACAAAGTTGTTTAAGTGGACCTTGAATCTAAAGACGCAAGCCTATAAGTAGATGTATAGTTGCAAGTGCCAATCATATTATGCTTGGAGAATCTTGAGAGAGAACTTCATGAGCAATCTTTAGATATTAAGTGTTGGTGTGCTTTGTGCATGAGTTGAGATCTGTTGATCAGTGAACTATTTTGGAGAATATGTGATTTTGTGTGGAAGTTAATATGACATAACGGAAGTTGAGCTGAATTATTGTGTTCTTTTTTTTTCTTGTTTTACTGTCTTCTGCAAATCAATAATGAATGAAATGTGTATATGCGACATGGATCTATAAATGATGTGATGTTTTCCTGCTTTAAATGATGTTATTATGTTGGATATGTTTGCACATAAATGGGTTTATTGCAGCTCTAATATAACAATGCGATATGTCGAATGACAATGAGGTTATGTTAAGGAATAAGTTGAATGATCAGAACTGTTAATGTTGTGCTAAGTTGATAAGTTGATGCACATTGTCCTCTCTCATTCTATGAAAAACATCTCTCCCTTGAAAATCTCAGGTGAGACTTCACCCGCTCTGCAGGTGTTGTTGGACGGGGTAAAACCTTTCTGGGCCGGTGCTCAGGGAGATCACGGTGGTTTGGGTGTCGACCGAGTGGGAACCCCTATCGACTAGTTTTGTTGTCTGAGTTTGTGTCAATAGAAAACTGTTGATGTATTTGTAACTTCGGAATGTATTCATCCATGTATCTTATGTATTGTAACCCGATGTTTATTCCAAGATGTATCTATTATGTATTTGAGTCATGTTGTCATACCCTGATGTTCCAATCGGGAGGATCAATAATGTAAATAAGTCATGTCAAGTCATTGTTAAAGTCCCCACAGTCTTGGGGCACTAGGGTTATTAGACACTCATAGAGATGTCGGCTCTAATAAGTAATTGTTAAGTAAGGCTGACATGATTGAGTGCACTTCAAGTGAACGAAAGAATATAAATAGAGAGTGAGTCTCTCTATTTATCACACACATCATTCACTCACTCAAGTGTAGCACATTAGTGAGGAAGGAAATACACTAGGGCTAGAAAAGAAGAAGACTACTGCTGTTGGGAGATGATTTTACTGTTTTTTGGGCTTTTACCGTTTTGGTGTTGATTCTATCTCTAAGGAAGTTGCGGGGTTTTCTCCTTTATGGTTTCCCCGATCAAAACATTGTGTTCATTGTCTCTTGTGTTTGATTGTTGTACTTGTTATTCTCTCAGTAAAGATCCTAACATAATGCTAGCTTAATGTTGAAAAACTAACATGGTATCAGAGCTAACCTGAGAAGAAGACACTGTGCAACTGTGGGAACTAGGGATTCCTAGTTTGTGGACCTTCCTCCACATATTTTTAGAAAATGTAAGGTGGAACAACTCTCCTCCTTAGGGAACATCTTTCTGTCGAAACAGAATCCAATTCTGAGGTTTTTCAGTTTTGGACCTGTCACTACTGTCCGAAATTAGGGATTTTTAAAGAAGAGGATTTTTTTAGTGAGCCCAGGCCTGGATTGATCTCCTCCCCAAAATCAAAGTTAGGGACAAATTTCAAGGCATTTGGGTGGACAGAACTTCAGAAAAGCAAAACCCTAATTTGCTCCTGAACCAGCTCTACAGGATTTCAGCTCAAGTTTCAGATCCGACATCTTGAACTTGGTAAGATCTAAAATCTTTTGTATTTCCATTTGAGTTTCTCATTTAAGATGTCTCATCATACCAAGCTTGATGAAAAGCTTGAGGGAGCTGATAACTTCCGAGCCTGGAAGTATAGGATCTCCTTGGTCCTGGAAGAGAATGAATTAGACTCCTACATTCATGAGGAGGTTCCAGTTCCAGAGGGAGATGAGGCAAAGGCATTACATAAGAAGAAGATGGTTATGGCAAAGAGGATCATTGTTGATTCTATTAAGGATCACCTTATCCCACAGGTGTCCTCTCTCAAGACACCGAAAGCTATGTTTGATGCCGTAACCAAATTGTTTGAAGGAAAGAACATCAATCAGAAGATGAGCCTGAGGAACCAACTGAAGAATGTGAAGATTCAGAATGCAGAAACTATCCAGTCTTACTTCACAAGGGTTTCTCAGATCAAGGAACAATTAGAAGCTGTTGATGAAGAAGTGGAAAATGCAGAGATTGTGATGACTACTTTGAATGGCCTTCCTAGGTCATGGGATGCTTTCATCCAAGGAATCTGTGCTAGAAATAAGTTAGTCAAATTCAGCAGACTATGGGAAGAGTGCTCTCAAGAAGAAGCTCGGATAGCATCTCAAGAAGAGAAGATGGGTAGTGAAGATCAAGCCCTCACAGTTCACTCCAAGAAGGGAAGAAGAAAACCTCATTACTCCAAAGGTAAGAGCTCTCATTCTAACACTAGAAAGGATCTATCAAGATTTAGATGTTTTACATGTGATGAAAAGGGACACTTTGCTAAAGATTGTCCTAAGAGCAAGAGCCACTCTCATAAGAAGAAGACAAACAAAAGAAGACATCATGCTCATGTTGCAGAGGATGATGAACCATCCAGAAAGAGATCCAGATATGAAAGTGAAGATTCTTCAAGCGAGGATGAATATGTTCTGATATCAGCTCTCATAGGTGACATTACTCATGGAAGTGATGATTGGCTTATAGACAGTGGGGCTTCCAATCATATGACGGGATTCAAGGAATCCTTTGTAAGACTGTCAGAACTTGAATCACCTGACAAGGTGAAACTAGGAGATGACCACCGATATCCAATAAAAGGTAGTGGGGTATCTTCATATAAGCTAGACTCTGGTAAGTCTCTAACAATGAAAGAAGTATTGTTTGTGCCAGGACTCAAGAAGAACCTTCTCTCTATTTCAGCATTGGATGCAAAAGGAATGCGGGTTGCATTCATAGATGGTCAAGTCATTATGTGGCCAAAAGGAAAGACTATCGATGATGCGGTAGTGATTGGAGAACAAGAAGGAGGCTTGTACAAATTGAAGGGTCATCCAGAACAAGCCTTGATCCATGACTCGGTAGAGCCAAATTAACTTTTGCATAGAAGGCTTGCACATGTGCATTACAGAGCACTACCTATTGCAAGCAAAGCTGTTGAAGGTCTTCCAGAATTCCAAGCAAAACATGATGGAGACTGCAAAGGATGTGCAAAAGGGAAGAATACAAAGAAGACATTTCCCAACAGTGAAAGCAAAGCCAAAGGTATTCTAGAAATCATCCACTCCGATGTATGCGGTCCTATGTCATCAAACTCACTAAGCGGGTATGCATACTATGTTTCTTTTATTGATGATTTTTCTAGAAAGACATGGATTTACTTTATGAAGAACAAATATGAAGTATTCAGTAAGTTCAAGTAATTCAAAGCCCTGATCGAGAACCATACTGAAAAGAAGATCAAGACTCTTCAATCAGATAATGGTGGAGAATTCTCTTCAAATGAATTCAAAGAGCTATGTAAAGAATTAGGGATTAAGAGGGAGTTGTCTACTCCTTATAATCCACAACAGAATGGGATTGCGAAACAGAAGAATAGAACTATCATGGAAGTTTCAAGAGCTATGCTTCATGATCAAGATCTACCTATGCATCTTTGGGCTGAAGCTGCCAAAACAACAGTATATGTACAGAACCGTACTCCACATAGAGTACTCGAGAACAAGACTCCTGAAGAAGTCTTCTCCGGCAAGAAACTAGAAGTCAGCCATCTAAGAATATTCGGCTGCCCTGTGTACATACACATTCCAAAAGAGAAGAGAACAAAATTAGATCCTTCAGGAAAGAAGGGCATATTTGTGGGATACTCTAAACGCTCAAAGGATTACAGAATCTATTTCCGAGGATAGAAGAAGATTGACATCAGCAGGGATGTGACATTTGATGAAGGCACAGCTTACAACAAATCCAGAAAGAAACCTGCTGAAGAACCTGAAGAAGCAGAAGCAGGAATACCCAGAATTCATGATACAATCATGGACGAAGAAGCTCAAGAAGAAGATCAAGAGTTCAAGGAACCACAAAGACCTGTAGATCCACCTCTGGAGAAGAATCCTCATAAGAGGAAACCTGCTTGGGTACGTGAACTAATCCAAGGTGCGGAAAGATATGGGGCTCCAGAAGAGAATCACAGAGAAAGAAAGAGAACCAAATCAAATTCTAGGTATGTAGCCTTACTATGTGATTTCATTGATAAAGAACCTTCCAATTATGAAGAAGCAGTAAAATAGAAAGAATGGAAGGATGTTATGGTCGAAGAATATCAATCGATCATGAAGAATGATGTTTGGGATGTTGTCCCAAGACCAGAAGGGAAGTCAGTTGTAACTTCCAAATGGATCTACAAGATCAAGCATGCTGCAGATGGTAGCATTGAAAAGTATAAGGCAATATTTGTAGCTCGGGGTTTCTCTCAGAAAGAAGGAATAGACTATGAAGAAACCTTTGTACCTGTAGCCAGATACACTTCCATCAGATCAGTACTTGCTCTAGCTGCAGTGATGAAATGGAAGATACACCAGATGGATGTGAATACTGCCTTCTTGAATGGTGTAGTAGAAGAGGAAGTGTATGTAGAACAACCACTTGGTTTTGAGACACATGACAGAGAGTCTCATGTATGTATATTGAAGAAAGCCCTGTATGGTTTGAAACAGGCACCCAGGACCTGGTACGACAGAATTGACAGCTTTCTATCTAGTTTGGGGCTTTACCAAGAGTAAAGCAGATTCCAACCTTTACTACAAGGTTGAAGATGGAAACCCAGTGATGCTCCTACTATATGTAGATGATCTATTTGTGACACGTACATATGGGTTGATTGCTGATACGAAAAGAAAGCTTGTTGCTGAGTTCAAAATGAAGGACTTGGGGATGATGCATTACTTTCTAGGTATGGAGGTGTGGCAGAGTACAGATGGAATCTTCCTTGTACAAGGGAAGTATGCAGTAGAGATCTTGAATAGGTTTGGGATGATGGACTGCAAAGCTATGGCCACACCCATGGCATCGAACCTGAAGTTATTGAGTGATGCTTCATCAGATTCAGTTGATGCTACGATGTATCGTCAGATGATTGGGTCATTGATGTACCTAACGAACACGAGACCAGACATTTGCTTTGCTGTGAACACCTTGAGCTAGTACTTGACAGATCTTAGAAGTGTTCACTTGACTGCTAAAAAGCATATTCTGAGGTACCTAAAGGGTACAATTGATTATGGGCTCAAGTACGATGCGAATCAAAAGATTCACCTAGAGGGTTATGTTGATTCAGATTGGGCAGGCAGTGCCATCGACAGGAAGAGTACTTCAGGATGTTGCTTCAGTATGGGATTAGGTGTGATCTCTTGGTTTAGTAGGAAGCAATCCTGTGTAGCACTGAGTACAGCTGAAGCAGAGTATGTTGCAGCTTGTTCAGCTAGTTGTGAGGCAGTATGGCTTTGGAAGCTACTATTTGATATATTTGATCTCCAGTTGGATGCTACTTGTATACATTGTGACAACCAAAGTTGCGTGAAGTTGTCAGAGAATCCAGTGTTCCATGACAAGTCGAAGCATATCGAGATCAAGTCTCACTATATCAGGGATATGGTGCAGAGAGGAGCAGTGAAGCTCCAGTATGGTGTGACGGAGGAACATATAGCTGATGTATTGACGAAGCCATTGGCTAGGCTGAAGTTCGAGTAATTCAGGGAGAGTCTTGGTGTCATCTAGATCGAGGTTCCCTCCAAGAGAAAGTGATGAGACCCATAGCCATTCTGACATGGTGAGAGGATTGGTTCTTTCCATGGTCAGATGTAAGGGCTGATCCATTCTATGATGGTGAGATGATTGGTTCCTTCCATGTCATATATGAGTGCTGGCCATTATGTCGAGCAGGACAGATGTAAGGGAAATTGCCATTCTAGGAATGGAGGCACCTGGTCAGTTACCAGGATCACTCAATATAGGACTGAGTAGCCATTCTGATGTGATAGAGGGATGTGTTCCCACTTGATCAGATGTAAGGGCTGAACCATTCTGTCATGGCTAAAGGATTAATTTTCTTCCATGTCAGATGTGAGTGTTGGCCATTCCAAAGAGCAGGTCGGATATAAGTGCAACTGCCATTCTGAGAATGGAGGCACCTAGTCAGTTACCAGGTAGCTCAGTCGAGGACTGGGGGCCATTATGATATGATTGCTAGGATGTGTTCCCTCATGATCAGATGTGAGTGCAAGCCCTTCCATCACTGTGAGCAGGATGTGTTCCCGCCTGGATGGATGTAGGTGTAGTGCCTTTCTGGAGTGACTGAGGGATGTGTTCCCACATGCTCAGCTATAAGTGCAGGAGCCTTTCTGGAGTGACTGAGGGATGTGTTCCCACGTGCTCAGATGTAAGTGCAGAGCCTTTCTAGAGTGACTGAGGGATGTGTTCCCATGTGCTCAGATATAAGTGCAGGAGCCTTTCTAGAGCGACTAAGGGATGTGTTCCCACGTGCTCAGATGTAAGTGCAGAGCCTTTCTGGAGCGACCGAGGGATGTGTTCCCACGTGCTCAGATATAAGTGCAGGAGCCTTTTTGGAGCGACTAAGGGATGTGTTCCCAAGTGCTCAGATATAAGTGCAGGAGCCTTTCTGGAGTGACTGAGGGATGTGTTCCCACGTGCTCAGATGTAAGTGCAGGAGCCTTTCTAATGTGACTGAGGGATGTGTTCCCACGTACTCAGATATAAGTGCTAGGCCTTTCTGATGTGATTGTAGTTTACTACATGGTCAGATATAAGTGCTGGGCAAAGACCTACATGGAGGCTAGGCCTACAAACAGCATGAAAAAGGGCTAGCTCTGTAGAACTTCCTATGATGAGAAGAATCATGAGATAGCACTAGGGATGATCCAGATCGAGTGATGATTGATATCCAATGATGATAGCCAGTGATGATCTAGATCGAGTGATGATCGAGATCCAGTGATGATGATCCAGTAGTGATGATTCAGATCGAGTGATGATCCAGATCCAGTCCAGTGATGTTGATCCAGATCGAGAGATGATCCAAATCCAGTGATGATGTTCCATGACGATCCAGATCGAGAGATGATCCATATCCAATGATGATGTTCCATGATGATCCAGATCGAGAGATGATCCAGATCCAGTGAAGATGACTTGAAGACTCAGAAGACTCTAGATGCAGATGACGAGATGATCCAGTTGATACAGAGAAGAAGACCAGTGCTGAAAATTGTGTTGAAAGAATACCTTCCTAGTTAAGAGGGAGTGTTGATGTATTTGTAACTTCAGAATTTATTCATCTATGTATCTTATGTATTGTAACCTGATGTTTATTCTGGGATGTATCTATTATGTATTTGAGTCATGTTGTCATACCCTGATGTTTCGATCAGGAGGATCAATAATGTAAATAAGTCATGTCAAGTCATTGTTAAAGTCCCCACAGTCTTGGGGCACTAGGGTTATTAGACACTCATAGAGATGCCGGCTCTAGTAAGTAATTGTTAAGTAAGGCTGACATGATTGAGTGCACTTCAAGTGAACGAAAGAATATAAATAGAGAGTGAGTCTCTCTATTTATCACACACATCATTCACTCACTCAAGTGTAGCGCATTAGTAAGGAAGGACATACACTGGGGCTAGACAAGAAGAAGGCTACTGCTGTTGGGAGATGATCTTACTGTTTTTTGGGATTTTACTATTTTGGTGCTGATTCTATCTCTGAGGAAGTTGCGGGGTTTTCTCCTTTATGGTTTCCCCGATCAAAACATTGTGTTCATTGTCTCTTGTGTTTGATTGCTGTACTTGTTATTCTCTCAGTAAAGATCCTAACATAATGCTAGCTTAATGTTGAAAAACTAACAAAAACCAATCTTCATATCAACGACAGAAATTCCAAATTCTAAAAAAGTCAAACTATGAGGGTATACAAACAAAGAAATAAAACCTAGAGGGGAAATCATAGCTAGATTCAATTTCAAATGGGTCTAATCCATGGAGAATGTCTTTGAAAAGGATGAAAATGTATAAGGAATATTCAAAACCAATCATAGCCTCTAGGAGAGCTTAATTTGAGGGAAGAGCATCGTCAAGAGGAGAACATATGTCAGAACATTCACTTGGATGAACATGGAGGAAGGAAAAATCCAATTTCCCCATTTGATAGATTGCTAAATTAACTGTCAAAACTAAGTACAAAAAAGGATACAAAGTTCTTGGTGGAATATTGGACAATACTTAGAGGTGGGGTGTGAGTCAACATTGATAAATTTTAACAATTTAAAACCACTTTTAACTTATTCATTAAAACAAATAATCGATAAGATACACATAACACAACATTTATCATGGAAGCCCTATTAGGAAAACCACAAACACTTTCTCCAAGTGAAAACATATTTACAATTGTTTTTGCAAGCTACAACTTGCTCGAGACACCGATCCCCAAGTTTTTTAGCTACAACTGAAGGATGCTTCAACACCCTAGTTTCTTCCTACTCCAACAGACAAGGATGCTACAACACCCTGGTTTCTTCCTACTCCAACAGACAAGGATGCTACAACACCCTATTTTCCAGCCACTACTGGAAGGAGGCTAAAACCACCTTACAGGCTTGCATCCTGCCCTAGAACCAACCTACCACCCTAATTTGATCATTTTCTTCCATTTTGTTATTGATTATTCTTCACTTCATTGGTCTCTATCTTCTCTTGTTGTTACATTGATCTGGATCACTGAGACATATTTCTTCCACTTCAAACTCCTTGTTTAAATACTTCTTTCGTCATGTCTTTGAACCTTTGTGTCTTTTCATCATTCTATCCCTGTTAAGATTTTAAAAGTTGTTATACCAAAACAAGAGAATCTCTAAAAGAATAACAAGTACATCAGAACAAATGAGAGCACAAAGATTTATCCTGGGAAACCCTCGTGGGGAAGAAAAACCAACAAAACTTTCTCGATATAGAATTGAATAAAGTAGAGTGTAATACCCAAAGAATAAGACTAGACTACTTACTCTCCTCCAGATGGATTGTTTCTTCTCTCTCTAGCGCAATTGCTTGAGTGTTCTACTTGTACAAATGAAGGAATCCCCTCTCCTATTTATACTAATTAGCTGAAAGGCCTAATAACCCAACTGGATAGACTTCTCCTTGCTCCCAGGGTTGACTTTCCTTGGAAGACTCAAAAATACATTTTAAAAATACTTTTGTGGGTACTATTGACCCGACTTACAACAGTAGTTTTATCTCAAGTATTTACATGACCAAATACATCAATGAAATCCCTAATCAGAGGAACAACATATCTAGAAGGGTTAAGAACAATAATAATACAAAATAGATATCTTTCACAGTTACATTTCTTTAACACTCCCTCTTAACAAGGAAGGTATTCTATCACACAACAATACATCTGTACAACTGACTGGTGAATATATATGTTATAGGAATTTTTTACAATTACATCAACATCATCATCATCCATAGAACATCATCATCACGAACATCTCTATCATCTGGTATCATCTTGAGCATCATCTTCTCTAGCATCATCTCGATCATCATCATCTCTGGCATCATCTCTGACATCGTCTCAAGCATCATTATCTCTGGAAGCATCTCAAGAATTATCTCTATCATCATCTCGAGCATCATCCTCTATGGCATCATCTTGAGCATCATTTATGGCATCATCTCAAGAATCATCTATGGCATCATCTTGAGCATCATCATATCTAGCATCATCTCGAGCATCATCTCTGGCATCATCTTGAGCATCATCATCTCTTCCACTAAATGCAGGAACTTGTCTGCAAGTGAATGTAGGACTACTCTCCATAAGAGAGTACTATCGTCCGCAGGACCATCCTTAACCGATAACTGCTAGGACCACTCTCAACATGAGAGTGCTATTTTTCACATGACCATCCTCAAAGAGGATACTTTCGTCTGCAACTGAATTCATATCTCATCCACAACTGAATGCGGGACTACTCAACATATGAGAGTACTATCATCCGCAGGACCGTCCTCAAAGAGGATACTGTCGTCTACAATTGAATGCAGATATTGTCCACAACTAAATGCAGGAACACTCCACATACGAGAGTACTATCATATGCAGGACCATCCTTAGTTAGTAAGAACTAGGACCACTCTCAACAAGAGAGTTTTCTTGTCTGCAAGACCATCCTTATACAAGTGAATGCGGGATCACTCTCCATAAGAGATTACTATCGTCTGCAAGACCATCCTCAATCGGCAAGAGCTAGTACCACTCTCAACAAGAGAGCGTTCTTGTCTGCAAGACCATCCTATAAGTGAATACAAGATCACTCTCCATAAGAGAGTACTATTGTTTGGCGGACCATCCTCAGCCGGTAAGGGCTAGGACCACTTTCAACAAGAGAGCATTCTTGTCCACAATACCATCCTACAAATGAATGCATGATCACTTTTCATAAGAGAGTGCTATATTTTTCCAGACCATCCTCAGCTGGTAAGGGCTAGGACCACTCTCAACAAGAGAATGTTCTTATATGCCATACCATCCTCAAGGAGGATACTATCATCAACAAGTGAATGTCACACCTCATCAATATCTGTAGGAATATTGATAAACTCGACTAGCCTTTTCTGCGCTGGAACATCACTTCCATATCATCCTCAATAATAATCTCATCATCACTCCCTCTTTCCAGAAAGGTCCTTTCAGACTACACCAAGCTTGTCTCGAAAGTGTTCAAAATTTACACAAGAAAGAGGATTAGTCAACACATCAATAATTTGTTCCTCTATAGGAACATACTAGAGCTTCACAAATCCTCTCTGCACCATTTCCTAGATGTAATGATATTTTATCTCTATATTCTTTGACTTATCATGAAACATCAGGTTCTTTGTTAACTTGATGCAACTCTGGTTGTCACAATAAATATCAGTTGCATGCATCTCGGTATCAAGCAATCCTACCAATAGTTTACAAAGCCATAATGATTCACTACATGTTGAACATGTTGCAATGTAATCAACTTTGGATGTACTGAGGGAAATACTTGTTTTCTTTCTGGCAGGCCATGAGATCACAACTGATCCCAAACTGAAACAACATCCTGAAGTATTCTTTCTATCTTCATCACTTCCTTCCCAATCCGAATCAGTATAGAGACACAATCTAAAATCACTGTCGGTTGTATATATGAGGCCACAATCCATTTTACCTTTTAGGTACCTCATCACATGTTTTGCTGCAACTAGATGAATATGTCGGGGCTCCACCATATACTGACTCAAGGTGTTCACAACAAAACATATATATGGTCTTGTATTTTTCAAATACATTAGTGACCCAATAATATGTTTGTATAATGTGACATCTACTCTTTCTAAAGAATCATCATTCAATAGCTTCATGTTTGTCACCATCGGAGTGTTAATTTCCTTGCAATATAACATCCCAAATCTCTTCAAAAACTCTACTATGTATTTTCCTTGGTTAAGGAAAATCTCATCAGGAAATTGCCATACTTCAAGACCTAGGAAATAGTGCATTGTGCCAAGGTCTTTCATCTCAGACTCTGCTGGAAGTTTCTTCTTACATTCATTGATGAGCTTCTCCTTTCCTATAAAAGATAGGTCATTTACATATAATATTAATATCATGATCCCATTATTATCAACCTTATAGTAAATGTTGGAATCAAATTTACTTTTGGTAAATACCAAGTTCATCGGAATCCATCAATTCTTCCATACCATGCATTGGGTGATTGTCTTAACCCATATAGAGATTTCTATAATTTGCATACATGTGTCTCCTTCTCATGGGTTTCAAATCCTATTAGTTGTTCAATTTATACTTCTTTTTCTATGAATCCATTTAGGAAAGTTGTTTTTTTTTACATCCATTTGATGTAGCTTCCATTTCATCTTGGCTACCAAGGAAAGGATAGTTCTGATAGAAGTATATATTTCTACTGGTGAAAATTTTTCTTCATAATGAATTCCTTCCTTAGGTGAAAATTCTCATGCAATAAATCTTTCTTTAAACTTTTGAATACTGCCATCTGTTGAATGCTTTGTCTTCCTTCCTTAGGTGAAAATTCTCGTGCAAAAAATCTTTCTTTAAACTTTTGAATACTGCCATCTGTTGAATGCTTTGTCTTCAAAATCCATTTTGAAGAAACTACTAAGTTGTCCTTTGGTCTTGGAACCACATACCAAACATCATTCTTTATTATTGACTGGTATTTTTTGATCATGGTTTTCATCCATTCCTTCTTCTTTCAAGCTTCTTCAAAACATGTGGGTTTTTCATCAATTAGATTGCTCATTAATTCCACATAGTTTGAATGTATTCTTTGTCTTTTGATTCCTTCTGGTGCACCATATATTTATGCTTCTTTGATTACATCATGAGCCCAAGCTAGTCTTTTGTTTTTTATATCATCTCCTAGGGTGTTTCCATGATTCCTTGGGGTTCTTCTAGGTCATTATATTCTTGTATAGGATCTTCTTCAATGTCTCTAACTGGTGGTATGGTACCTACTGTGCTTCTAGGAGCCTCCTCCTCTTCTACATGATCTTCATCTGCAAATATATTTCTAGATTTGGTTAAGGTTGCATCTTCATCAAATGTAACATCTCTACTGATCTCGATCTTGCAGAATCCTGGAATATAGATTCTATAAGATTTTGACTGTTCATTGAATCCAACAAATATTCCTTTATTTCCTGAAGAGTCCAATTTTTATCTCTTTTCCTTTGGAACATTTAAGTATACAGGACAACCGAATATTTTTAGGTGGCTTACTTCAGGCTTTTCACTAGTGAACATTTCTTCTGGGGTTTTGTTTCCAAGTGAGATATTGTATTCTAGACATAGATTACGGTTCTTGCTACTTCATCCCATAAGTGCATAGGTAGATCTTGATCATGGATCATTGCTCTAACTACTTCCATGATGGATCTATTCTTTCTTTTCGATACTACATTTTTTTTGGATTATAGGGTGTGGTAATCTGTCTTAATCCCAACTTCCTTACAAAAGTTCTTGAACTCATTTGAAGTGAATTATCCTCCATTATCTGATCTTAAATTCTTGATTTTCTTTTCGGATAAATTTTCCACAAGTGCCTTAAATTCCTTGAATTTTCAAAATACCTCGTCTTTGCTTTTCAAGAAACATATACAAGTCTTACAAGAGTAAACATCAATAAAGGACACATAATATACATACCCACGTAAGGAAGTGGCTCACATCGGTTTGCACACATCCAAGTGTACAATGTCCAAGATCCCTTTTGCTTTGTTGTTATTCCTTGGGAATGGATTCTTGGTGTTCTTTCCTTGAGCACATCCTTTACATACTCCATGATTTATCTAGATCTCTGGTAGAACTGTTACAACCTTTCTCACAGTTGGAAATTCTTTATAGTTTACATGAGCAATTCCTCTATGCCATAATTCACATGGACTAATGGTGCTACTTGTAAGGGATGAATATGTGTGTCCTTTCAATTTGTATATTCCTCCTTCGACACCAATTACAGTAGCATCATCTATTGTTTTCCCTTTAGTCCACGTAAGAACTTCACCATGTACAAAGGAAACTCTAGACCCTTTCTTATCTAGAGTTGACATAGAAATAAGATTCTTCTTCAAACCTGGAACATATAAGACTTCTTTCATCTTCATGAACTAGTTTCCAATTCTTAATTTGTAAGAGGCTTCTCCCATTCCTTTGATGGGGTACCAGTAATCATCTCCAAGTTGTACCTTATGTGAATAGTATTTTGGGTAAGACAAGAGAGTGAATCCTTATGTTAAGTAATATGTTTGGAAGCACCATTTTCTATGATCCAATTATCACTTCCATGAGTGATTGAACCTATGAGAGATGAAATTAGGACATACTCTTCACTAGATTCTTATTTTTTTTTGGTCCTCTCCATGTCTGATTCATTTTCTTCAGCTGCATGGGCATGGTACTTTCAATTATTCTTGTTGAGTTGATATTTATTAAGAGGACAATGTCTAGCAATGCATCCCATCTTATGACATGAGTAACATTCAAAGGATAAATAATCCCTTATAGGTTTCATGTTCTTCATGAAGTTTAGTGATCTTCTGGGAGATGAACCTTGACTCTTCATTTCGTTTCTTCCATTCTTGGTGTGTGTAGCTAGATATTGATCTTCATTATCATTTAGCTTCTCTTTTCTATTGAATATCCTTCCTTATTCTTGTACAAATTCTTCCCATAGCTTGTTGAACTTGGTTGACTTTCTTTTAGCACATGTTCCTCTAATGAAGGAATCCAATTCTCTAGGGATACCATTTAGGGTGGTCCTCACCACTTCTTCTTCATCCACCGTATCACCAATGGATTATAACTATTCTTTGATCTAAGATACTCTTGAGAAATATGATTGCATGGTCTCTGCCTGCTGTATCTTCACACCCTTGAGTTGGTTTCTCAAGGTCATTCTTCTGTTGATGTTCTTACCTTCAAACATACTAGTTAGTGCATAAAACATTTATTTTGGAGTATTCTTTGAATATACATGGGGGATCAATTGATCCTTGATTGAATTAGCTATGATCCTTTTTAATTTGATGATATACTTGTTTTGTTTGGCCTTTACCTCTTCTCCCTCTGGTTCCTTGACCTCTTCTTTGATAAATCCATCTAGGTCATGTTCTTCAAGGATGAGCATGACTCTGTACTTCCATGCTCTGAAGTTCTCTGCTCACTCAAGATTTTCATCAAGCTTGGTGTTTTTTGTCATATTTAATGAATGAGAACTTAAAATGGAAATACAAGGGATATACCTTACTAGTATGATGTCTGCTTTTGGAATTTGCTTCAGGGATACTTACGATTTGACTACAAAATCCTAATTTTCCAACTGGGATCACTTGTAGATCTGATTAGAGGAAAAGATGCACCTCCCTAAGGAAATATATATTGTATATTTATTTTTTGGAATTTGAGGATGAAGCATTGAAAAATAGGATGCCCTAGTTTCTTCTGGTAGTAGTGGTAGGTCAAAAAGTGAAAATCCTTAGAATGAAAAACTGCTTGGACAAAAATTTGTGCCCTCCTAGGGAAAGTTGAATGGACCTTCATTTATAGATGATTTATGGAGGGAGATATCCAAAATAGTAAACCCTATATTGTGAGATTGCAGGATGAGTTGTTGCACAATGTCTTCTTTCAAGTTAGCTCTAATACCATGTTAAGATTTTAAAAGTTGTTATACCAAAACAAAAGGATCTATGAAAGAATAACAACCACAGTAGAACAAAATAGAACACAAATATTTATCTTGGGAAACCCTCATGGGGAAGAAAACCTAACAAAACTTCATTTATATAGACTTCAACCAAGTACATTGCAAGACCCAAAGAATAAGATTAGACTACTTAATTTCCTGCAAATGGATTGTTTCTTCTCTCTCTATAGCACAACTTCTTGAGTGTTCTACTTGTCCAAATGAGGGAAGCCCATATCCTATTTATACTAATCAGCTCAAAGGCCTAATAAATCAACTGGGTCGACTTCCCTTTTATGCCAGGTCCGACTTTCCTTGGAAGACTCAAATATCCATTTTCATAATAATTTTGTGGGTACTACTAACCCGACTTACAACAGAGGTTTTACCTCAAGGCTTTACATGACCAGATACATCAATGAAATCCCTAATCAAAGGAACAAGATCTCTGAAAGGGCTAATAACAACAACAATAATAAAATATAATATATTATGAAGTTACATTTCTTTAATAATACCTTCATTAAAACCGTTTCACCACTGCATCTCTTGATTATGGAAACATTCCTTTTCATGAACTGGTGAAAACAACCTGAAACCTTGTTTTGGGAGGCCTATAACTTTTCCTTCAACTACCTTTTAAGAGAAATAATACCATGGCCAAATGCACACATCAACAAGATACATCTTGATGGTCTTAGATTATTTTTATCAGTTTCCTACAAAATATGGAGGTCTTTTACTAGGGAAACTTAGACCAATTTTTCAATACTTAGTCAAATATCAACAAATTTCCCAAAATAGTCTGAAACCTCATTTTGGAAGACTTTTTATTCAAGCACGTTTTAGGGGAATTGAGATCATGGTCAGATGCACAAATCAACAAGATAAAACCTGATGGACTCATATAATTTTTATCAGTATCTTGCAAAATATGGCAGGCATTTTACAGAGTCCACTTAGGAAGATTCACCAGAACTGAAACAATGCAAATCATGCCAAAAAGTACTTTTGGAAGACTAATAACTTCACCTTGAGAGACTGTCTTGAGTAACCAATCATATTTAGTAGATGCAAAAGAAAAAAAATATAGATGTCTATATCCTCATAATCATTTAATTCATAAAATAAAGAAGATGACATGTATTTTACAGAGGCCCCTTAGGGAGATTAAGAAGAATTTATACTTGGTCAAATTTTCAAAGTTTCAGCAAGAGTTTTAGCAAGCTGCCATACTTTTGCAAAATTGTGTCAAATTGTAAGAATGACTTCATAAGAGGAATAGAACACCATATGACTTTGCAAACTCATCACACATGCCACATTCCATGTCATCACTTCCTTTGTTATTCCTTTGTCATTAATGATCTCTAATTTTTCCTATACTTACTCATTTTTCATAGTTTCAACAAGAGTTTCAACAAGTTGCCATGTTTTTACAAAATGGTGTCAAATTGTAAAAATGACTTCATGGGAGCACTAGAACATCATCATATAAATTTGCAACCTCGTCACACATGTCACATCATCATACATGTCATGCCATTTCCTTTTTCATTACTGAACTCCTTTGACATCAATGGAAACCATACTCAACATCATATGACTATGCAACCTCATCACACATGTCACATCATCATGCATGTCATGTCATTTACTTTGTAATCAATGAACTAATTTGACATCAATGGCAACCATATTAAACATTTCTTTCTCAATATCCATTGAACATGTGATAGGAAGCCAGATAATTCACCCATGGTAAGGAGGTAGCCATCAAAACACTAGGAAGAGATAAAGGGATCCCATGGTTTAAATTTAAATAAGGGTGGGTATCACTAAATGTGAGTTTATCAATAGTCAAAATTATTCCTCTCTGAGTAAATTGCATCACATGAAAGAGAGTAGACACCAAAACATTCGTGGCATATACATAATCATTGGCAAGGAGAATAATGAAGTCCAATTGGTCTTCTGTAACTATAAAATCAACTAAGACGATCTCACCACTTCTTGAAATAGAAAATTGATGAATAATACTAAGAATTAATAGGCCTTCTATTAAAAATCAACAACTGGTTGGTAGTTGATGCAAGGTTTGGAGAACCCAAACTTTCCAAGAAATACAAATAAAATACTTGATGGTCTCATTTATTTAAAATGTATTAGTGAATTATGCATGAATTAACTTTTTCTTATTTGAAAGGGTATAGAAGAAAAAAGGTAAGGCTTTTCTAGACTATTCCTATAACTAGTAATTAACCTAGAGATTGGAAATCACACACTCAAACTGAATGGTATGCCCTCATATCTATAAAATTTTGAATGGGTAGTAAAGAAAATTTGATTGGTGATCACATTTCTCTTAAGATAAAGAGTGTCATTACATGAATATTCCATCAACCAATGGTTGCTTAGGAAGGGACTATTGGGGAATCATAACTTGTTAAGGATTAATGGGTCGTTGAGGTAAGAGAAGGTAAGAGAAGGAGAAATCAAGTTCCCATGCAAAGAAAGTAAAGGATCTAAAGCATTTTGATGCTCTTGATATAAGGCTATTTCTTGGGAATATACTTGGGTACATTTGCAAGGGTATAAACCATAAAAATTTCATATTTTTTGCACTCCATTTTATTTAGCATAAATCATTTTAGGAAAATAATTTTTTTCATGCTAAGAGTAAAAAAAATTGTATGGGGGAAGTTGTCACCTATATTTTGCTGGAATGATTTTGACCCCCTTAAGGATATTGAACCAAGAAGGTGGTGACCAAAAATGAGATGAAAAATAAGAGGAAAGGGATCAAGGTCAACTCAAACTTTGATTGAAATCTTATTGAGACAATGTACCATCCTTTGTAGTCCCTAGATTTTCCAATAGTATTAATGCAACCTATGTCTAATTTGGATACCTTCTCATGGGGTGACATTAAGGATTGTTAGATCCAAGTGATTGATTTTTTAAAGAGTGAAAACATGAAGAAGAAACAAGTTCTACAACTATTGATCCTATTTTCATCATTGATTTCTACCCATCTAATTCAATCGATATTAGAGCATGCTTTAGTTGGCGCATATATCAAATCATCATAGCTATCAGTTATGTCAAATTCATTTTTCCATGACATTGTGTATTTTTGAAACAATGTGTTATAAAGAAAATGAAAACAACAATAACAATAGAACATGAGATTTATGTGGAAACCCTGTTATGCACAAGTAAAACCACATGGAAATGGTAGCTACGATATTTTATTATCACTTGGGAAAAAACTTACAATGTTTTCTTCTCTTGTGATATAATTCCAAGGGTAAATCCTCTTTTATACATTACATGTGAGGGTTCCACAAGAAATTAAAATACACTAGAAGGGTCTAGAAATTTTTTCCTCAAGGGAATATTCCCTCACACTCCTAGACAAGGGTTATCTAGGAAACAATTCTACAATGTATTAAGGTAAGAAAGTTCACAAGAAGACAAATCAATCCAATCTAACACCAATGAACATTATCAAAGAATGACACTTTAAAAGACCTAAGACCTAAATAAAAGAAAATCAGGGCTTCTAGAGGGCCATAAGACCAATTTCTACAATGAAGGATCTGAATCACCCAAGACAACCTAAGAAACTGCTTGACTACAAAATACACAGAAAGAAACCAATGCAAGATTCAACTCCTAAGGAAAACTAAATAAAAGAGACAACTGACAGTTCTGGAGAGAATCAAAGACTAAGACTAGAAAGAACAAATCTCAAACAAACACATACGCTATCCCTAAGAGGGGATTTTAGCCTTACTACAAAGTTTCACGACTCAATGCATATTTATATGGAACACAGTGCCTCTACAGAGGTCGAAGCGATTGTAGCTGATGACGAGGTGTGCCAAATACACATTGTAAATGAATCTGATAGTGTGTCCATAACATAAGAAACTCCATAATTGAAGACGGAGGGCGTCGATGCCAGCATAAAAGGTTTTTTGAGTAGATAAAAAACAAACAGGCCCCAACCTCTAAGTATTTAAAATAGGATTTAGGTTCCATAATAGATCTGGATGATCCAGAGACTCAAAAATATAAACAAATGCCAATAATAAAAACAATACAAAACAAGGTCTAAGGTATCTCAATGCAAAGAAAGGGAGATCTAGATTCTCCCCAGTGGAGTCGCCATTTTTGTTAATAGGATGAGTCCCAAGTGTGGGCATAAGTGGACCTCCGTAGTCTGTATGATACAAATCTAGATCAAAACAGAGCAATTAAACACACTTTAATTTTTTCTTTATAGAACTAGGAATGTGGGTTTCTAGTCTATTTAAATTGACTATGAAGTGATGGGTTCCATTTGCTTTGTTAGAAAGTAACATTTCTTTGAAAACTTAGAAGCCTTTTTGTTTCAGGGTTTTTTCTCCTAGAATCTTCCTATTTGGACTGTTTTTCTATAAAAAAAATATGGAGATTGAATTTGTTATAAAATATTTTAGTTTTCTTTTCTTTTTATTATTGTCCATATCATCACAAAAAATCATTTAGAAGTTTTATTCATTTTGTATCTTTTCTCGCGATTGGTTGCATTTTGAAAGGAACTTTTGCTTGCTTACTGGTTGGCGTTTTTGCATTGTAAATAAACCAACCCGTTTTCTTTTTCATTGCAATACTTTAGGAAGAAGAGATTATTTTGTCTTTGTTTGAAATGAAAAGAAAAAGAACCATATTAGTAGGATTTAGTCTTTTTATTTTTCATTTAATTAAAAACAACTTGTGCTTTTCATTTTTGGTTTTTGCAAAACAAAAAGGAAAAGAAGTGAAAGATAAAAGTGTTGTAATATGTTTATTTTTCATTTGAATATTTCAATAATCATTTGATTTCTGTGATCACTTTTAATATTAAAGTACATTTCTATAAGAGTAATAACACCACAAGTTTCACATTCACATCCCTTGAGTAACAAAGCCACTTAAAATGAATGCTTAAATTAAAATCAAATATAATTTTTTTATTATATGGCTTTCACCATTATCTTAGGCTAGTGCTCTGGAATAAGATAGTTAAAGCAAGTTAAATTTTAAATGTAGTGGCATTTTCTCAAGATACTAGGTGAAATCTAGTTATCGCAGAGGTGATCTAGAAAGTTATACTCAAACCAAACTAAATCATGAGGTCATGTGATGTAGGTTGCAGAGAGGTCCCTCCAATTCCTAATCAAGCATCTAACGAAGAATTTACATGTACTATGAATTTTCAATAACACCCTCGGCCCTGTTTCGTTCCAGTACTGTTTAAATTTTAGGCTTAGCTACCCTACCCATACATATGGTCTCGACCTGTGGCTGTCCCACTAGACACTGACTGCAAAATTTGTATCTTTAGTATTGCTTGTCCTAGGATCATACACAAGTGTTAGGAGAGGATTTTGTACGACCATATTGAGCATACTTTATGACTGGATCATGGGTACCATTTGAGGGTGTTTTCCATATCTATTTAGAAAAACACTTACACCAAGAAGGGAAACATGCCTAGCCTTAGTAACTACTTTTATCCTTTGTTGTTTTAGAAGTGGGACTTAATCAACCCACAATTAAAGATTCATAAGGATTATATGTTTGTCTAGTTTGAATCCTAGAACTCTTTTTTAGTGGTGTTATCTTTGTGCTATATGTTCTTAGTTGGGCTTAGATATTTTTTGTTGGTTGAATAAAACACTTATAGCTAGTATTCCTTTGAACACCAACCAAGGGATCCCTGTGCAAGCGAATGCTTGTGCTTTGCCATTTGTTGGGAGTGTTAGTGATCCCTTAATGGCCACTTTGAGTCCTCCTAGATTCATCCTGGGGTTGTTGGTTTAGGTTTTTTCCACTACGAATGTCCTGAATGATTCTCAATCAAACACCTTATATAAAGGGCATCAAAACCTTGTTACTTTCTTTTCATTAACATGTTCTCCTCCTCCTTCTACCTCAGTTGGTCAAAGTCTTAGTCTTAGTAGCCACTATTCTAAAAGGAAAAGAAGGAGGAAGAATATGAATAAGATGTAAAAACAAGGGGTAAACTCGCTAGCCTCTATAAGTCATGCTGGGGGAACCCATCCAGTCACTACCAATCATACTAGAAACCCACAACTAGCCTCTAGAAGACATGCTAGGTGTTAGGATATTTAGACACTTAGGAGTTAGTTAAGATCAACTTGTGTAATATATTCGTTAGGTAAAGTGTGTTAGGTAAATATTCTAATCTGATGGTCACGATATGCTCTAGACATAAAGTGATCCGACGGTTAAACTTCTCTTAGATCATACCTACCATTGATCTATGGCTTAACACCCGATTGGTCCATGATATCTATTTAAAGAGCATGGAGGGTCCTTGGCCAGTTGATCGATTATGAGAAGCTCATGTAACTTTCTTTCTTTTGCATAATAAATTGCTCCAAGTAGCTATTTGGCTGGGGCCGTGGACTATTTCCCTCTATAGGGTTTTAACCACGTGACAAACATGGGTGTGTTGATCTATGATCTATTTGTGTGAAGTGGTTTCTCAAGGTGTTCGGTCTTTTGGGAGTACCCTGTGTACTCGAACATGGTATCAGAGCATTTATGAAGAGCCGCTTTCGGTTTTGATCAAGATATGGAACCGGTGTTGCCGAAACTTTGAAAGGGTTTTTGGTTCTGGAGTTTTTGTGCATTTGTGGCCTATGGGAGTTGTTCCATTGCATCCAGAGCACCATTTTTATTGGGAAATATTTTTTGTTTCACCGAAAACTATTTATGTTTGATCCAGAAACACCCATTTCGGAAAATCTGAAGGTATAATGTCATAGTGATGGATTTGTTTAATTTTTTTTTAAATATTTCATATTTTATCAATTTTATTATTATATATTTATTGTTTTAGTCTCGGACTATTTCCTTCCCTGGCTGCATATGCTCTTTGCCGTGCACCTTGTGTGGTCGCGGCGAATCAGAAACAAAAAGGGAAAGTTTTTTTTCTTGTCTTCTCGGCTACATATGCTCTTTGCAGTGCACCTTGTGCAATCATGAAAAATTAGAAACGGTGAGAAAACTTGAAAATGTATACTTTTCGAGTAAGCCAACCAAGATCTAACCCCATTGTGTGGAAAAAAAAAATTTGTTTTTGTTTTTTGTTTTTTTTTTGTGATTTGCAGGAAAAAAAAGGCAAGCACGGAGAATAAGAGAGAAGAGTAGGAAAAAAAAATCACATTCCTCTTTCCATTCTTTTACGTACCTTTTAAACTTAGCTCACTTGGTCCAAGGTTGCTTTATTTCTTAATAGGTCTTGAGTTCAAGTCTTATTAAGCTACTTTTTAATGCATGCAATTTCTATTTTCAAGTTACTTTATTGTAAAAGTTCATCTCACTTAAATAAAATAAAATAAAAAGTGAGTCACTTAAGTCTTTTAATTTATTGCCGCACTATTTAAAGTAACATTATTGTAAAGGTGAACATCACTTATTCTACAAAAGTGATTCACTTAAAAGCAACTTTATTGTAAAGTGATTGTTAAAGGTTGATCTTGGGAAGAGGGGGGTTCTTTTTTTTCGTTGGTCAAGTTAATATCTGCCACGACACTATTGGGGACATCTTCAACATTTTCTTTGATCAAGCATAAATTCATCATCCAGAATAAGTTTTCAGTGCTGTTTTTTTAAAACTGCATATTTTTTTGAGATCTTTGCATCTAGGCAGTTAGTTTCTGTTCTTTTAGCCATTATTTTACAGTATGACTGCCCCTTGTGATATTATACTTACAAGTTCTAACTATTTCTCATGGAAATCTCGTATGGACGATGTTCTGCGAAGTAGGGGACTTTTCAGGATAACCTCAGGGAAAGAAACAGAACCCACTGATGATGATAAAAAAATTAAATGGGCAAATAGATGTGATGAAGCTCATGGATTTATTGGTATGTCCATCTCTATTGATTTGCGATTCCACATATCTAGAATTGATGAATTTGATCAAGCTTGGGAAAAGTTGGAATCTGTGTTTGGTAAACACAATGAAATTCAGAGTCATCAACTTGAGAATGAGTTGATTTCCTTGAATCCAAATGACTTTTCATGCATTCAAGACTATTTATCTAAGTATAAAACTCTTAGACTCTTATGTGAAAAATGCAAGATTAAGAAAGAAGACAAACAATGTATTTATTATATTCTTTCCAAACCTGGACCTGCATATTATGTTTTTGTATCTACATTCTACTCCATGAAAGAATCCTTGACTGCAGCTAGCTATCAAGAGCCTAGTCTTGAATCCTTTTGTGATTTCTTAATTAGAGAGCAAGATAAACTCATTCATCTTGGAATAATTAACAATGCAGATACATCTGGAAAGCCTTATTGTCCCAACAGAAAGAAAAGTCCAAGCCTCCCAAGAAATAGAATTTTTGCAATAATAATCCAAACAACAAGGGTCCCAAACTCTCTCAGTCAACTCCTTCTTTAAAAATGACAAAGGATGGAAGCCAAAAGGAAAGAAGACTGAGCGTCATTGCAATCTTTGTGGGAAAGATAATCATGATGAATCTCAGCCTTGGATGTTTCAAGAAGATCTCAGCCTTGGATGTAGCAATGAAAAAGCACCACATCAGCCTAGATTCATCTTTAGAATCTACCTCTCATGGACATGCACTTTGTGCTTCTGGTTACTCTTATACTGCATCTTGTTCTTCTACTTCAATTGAATGGCTCATTGATTCTAGAGCATATTATCATATGGCTAAGGATCAAGCCATATTTTCTACTATGCATGAATGTAACACTAAACAAATATTTGTTGGTGATGATAGATCTCTAAGTGTTGTAGGATCTGAAACAGTTCCAGTAGAAAATAGTCATTTCAGTGATGTACTATGTGTTCCAAAAATTTCCTGCAATTTGTTATCAGTCTATCAAATTACTCATTCAGGTGAAGATAAAACTGTGACGTTTACACTTCACCAAGTTGTAATCATGGATTTTAAAAATCCTCAAAATGTTCTTGCTACTGGAACTATTGATGATATTACCAGGTTGTACAAATTTAACAACTTTGGGTCATCACCTTTTCCTTTATTTTTTGTTGCTCACAATGATAACTAGAGCAAACTTTGGCACGAGTGATTTGGTCACTTAAATTATCGCTCATTGCAACAACTATGTAAAGACAATATGGTGACTAGTATTCCAATGGTATCTTGCAAGGATGGTGTTTGTTCCGGTTGTGTATTCGGAAAATATCATCAGAACAGTTTTGACAAATGTGCCTCTTGGCATGCCTCGGTTCCCTTGGAGCTTGTGCATAGTGACTTGTGTGGCCTTCTTCCATCTGCATCATTTTCTGGTTTCAAATATTTCTTAACTTTCATTGATGACTACTCCATATGCACTTGGGTTTACTTCCTAAAACTTAAGAGCGAAGTATTTAACACGTTCTTGGCCTACAAGGCTCTTGTTGAAAAACAATATGGTTATCAAATTATTAAGTTAAGATCTGACAATGGAGGAGAGTATGTTAACAACAAGTTCACTACTTTATGCACTGAACAAGGAATCCAACAACAACACACTGTTCCATATACACCACAACAAAATGGTGTAGCTGAACGGAAGAACCGCACTTTAAAAGAAATGGCTAATTGTATGATCCAATCTAAGGGACTAAGTCTTCAATATTGAGCTGAGGCCATAAATTATGCAAACTACATAGTTAATCTCACACCCACTAAAGTTTTACAAGGTATAACACCGGAAGAAGCATGGAGTAAAATTAAACCAGATGTAAGTCACTTTCGTGTGTTTGGTTGTGAAGCATGGGCTCACATTCATGATGAAAAATGAAAAGCATTGCAGCCTAAAAGTGAAAAGTGCATATTTATTGGATATTCTGAAGATGTAAAAGGTTATAGACTTCTTCAGCCCCATTCACATGATATAATCATTAGAAGAGATGTTAAATTTGATGAAAATATCTTGGCCTGTGAGCCTAACTTGGTGGGTGTGCCATCTTTGGCCTGCGAGCCTAATTTGGCGATTATGCCTTCTTTTTCTTCTTCTTCCAACTTCTTTGACAGGTTTCCAACTCCAGTTTCTGACGATGACAGTGAGGATGAAAATCCACCTCCACCTGCTCATGTTCCTCCAATTGCACCAGCACCAATACTTCCTCGATGGGTCCGTTCAACATGTGAAGCAACTGGTGATCTTGTCAGTGATCCTAGAGATAAATGTCGAACAAGTTCTCAGTTTCACTGAGCCTCTTCTCTTTTCGCTCAAGTTTCTGAGAATCGTGATCCATAAACTTTTGTAGAAGCTTAAGGAAATCTAGATTGGGATGCATCTATGGATGAAGAATATCGTTCCTTAATGGCAAACGATACTTGGGATATTGTTCCTCTTCCAAAAGGAAGAAAACTTGTCAGATGTAAATGGGTCTACAAAACTAAGTATGCATCAGACGGAAGTGTTGAAAGACTTAAGGAAAGGTTAGTTTCCAAAGGTTTTTCCTAAGTTGAAGAGATTGACTACAATGAAACCTTTGCTCCTGTCGCAAAAATGAATTCCATCCGCCTTGTTCTTTCCCTTGCAACCTTACATAACTGGGAAGTCCATCAAATGGATGTCAAGTCTGCCTTTTTACATGGTGATTCATAGGTGGAAATTTACATGGAACAACCTCCTGGATATGTTCAGGATAACTCTAGTCTTGTCTGTCTCCTTAAGAAATCCTTATATGGCCTTAATCAAGCTCCTAGAGCTTGGTATGCCAAAATGGATAGATTTCTCCTTGACACTGGTTTTTCTAGATACTGTTCTAACCCCAATGTCTATACCAAGAAAGTAGGAAACCGTCTCATCATACTTGTTCTTTATGTTGATGATCTTATCCTTACTGGTAGTGACCCTAAACTTATAACTCATGTGAAATCCAGTCTCAAGCAAAATTTTGAAATGTCAGACTTAGGACATTTGCATTATTTTCTTGGTCTCCAAGTCTTGCAAACCAAAGAAGGAATCTTTCTTTCCTAGTCTAAGTATGCTTGTGACCTTCTTCGTCGCTTCCACATGGAAGATTGTAAACCATACCCTTCTCCCTTCCAGTCTAGAGTCAAACTTTCTGCCACTTGTACTTCCCCTGAAGTAGATGCCACCTTATATCATCAGCTTGTTGGTAGTCTTTTATACTTAACTCATTCCCGTCCTGACCTTTCCTTTGTCATTGGTTGTGTTTCCCGTTATATGCAAAGTCCTCACAAAAGTCACTAGAAAGCAACAAAAAGAATACTTCAATATATTCGAGGTACAATTCAGTTTGGGATTCATTACAGTATAGGGGGGAAATCTTTGTTGGTTGGTTTCACTGATTCAGATTGGGTTGGCGATCCTGATGATCGAAAGTCTACTGCAGTTTATGTTTTCAGTTTGGGATCTGGACCTATCACTTGGGCTTCTAAGAAACGACAAGCTCTTGCTCTTTCTTCAACAGAAGCAGAATATTGAGCCGCAGTTAATTCCAGTAAAAAATATTTATGGCTTCGGCATATCCTTTCAAAGTTTGGATTTGAGCAACAGCAACCTACTCCATTTTGGTGCGACAATAAAAGTGCCATCAAGATTGCCAAAGATCTAGTTCTAAATAAACGCAGCAAACACATTGAGCTACACATGCACTTCATCACAAATATTGTTCATGATCGTGTTCTTGAAATACTCTATTGCCCTATAGATGATCAAGTTCCAGACATCTTCACCAAGTCTCTTACAGAAGCGAAGATTTCTAAACTTTGATCTATGTTAGGAGTTTAGGAATGTGTCCTTATGGGGGGATAGGCTCTAATGCCTCCTTCCTTCTCCTAATAGTGTCACTTTTGTAAATCCTTCAATCCTATCCCAAGTTGTTCTTAAGGGGGGATGTTAGGATATTTAGACACTTAGGAGTTAGTTAAGATCAACTTGTGTAATATCTCTGTTAGGTAAAGTGTGTTTCTTTAGTATGCATTAGTATGCATTTGTAAATATTCTAATCTGACGGTCACGATATGATCTAGACATAAAGTGATCCGACGGTTCAAATTCTCTTAGATCATACCTACCATTGATCCGTGGCTTAACACTCGATTGGTCCATGATCTCTATTTAAAGAGCATGGAGGGTCCTTGGCTAGTTGATCGACTATGAGAAGCTCATGTAACTTTCTTTATTTTGCATAATAAATTGCTCCAAGTAGCTATTTGGCTGGGGCAATGGGCTGTTTCCCTCTCAAGGGTTTTAACCATGTGACAAACAGCGTTGTGTTGATCTGTGATCTATTTGTGTGAAGCGATTTCTCAAGGTGTTCGGTCTTTTGGGAGTAACCTGTGTACTCGAACACTAGGGGGCAATTCTTAGCTACTACAAGACAAGGAAAAGTTTAGGGGAAAAATTTATCCCATGGGCTATTTGTCTAGGTTTCTTTTCCAAAAAA
This sequence comes from Pseudotsuga menziesii, assembly GCA_001517045.1. Classification (NCBI taxonomy): domain Eukaryota; kingdom Viridiplantae; phylum Streptophyta; class Pinopsida; order Pinales; family Pinaceae; genus Pseudotsuga; species Pseudotsuga menziesii. The sequence continues at coordinate 166,666 of LPNX011146950.1, forward strand.
AGTTGCTAATTTTCATTTTTTGAATCCTCTTTTCTCACAATTTTGATAGGGTGAAATTTTTCCACTCTAAAAATCGCTAAATTATTATATAAACTATATAAAAATCCTTAGAAATTGAAATATTTTTAGAAAAATATCGCAAAATATTTTATAGTTGACATTTTATTGTTAGTTGTGGAAGTTGATATTCCTGATTCAGATATGTTATTTTTCAGTTGTGTTTATACCCTAGTTTTACTTTACATTCATCCTAGTAGGGGGGTGCAGGGGCTAGCAGGCCCCCGATAGGGGTCCGAGGGTGAAGCCCTCAAAATAATTTTTTGGGATGGTTGTTCGGAAACAGTTTATGAGACCATGGTACTGGGTGACCTGTGGTATCTTCCCATGGTAATTGCCCTAGAAAAGGAAAGCATTGTAATACGACTGTGTATTGTATTGTAGCATTGTAAAATTTATCTCTATGATTGTGAGAGAGAGACTATGAGAGAGTGAAGAGGAAGTGCAGCAGGGTTGCTATAGGTTATATCCCTTCTTATTGTTGGATGTAATAATAATAAAGTACTGGAAATTTCTATGTGGACACAGGCCATATTGGGTGAAACACGTTATATCTGTGTCTCTCTTGTAATGTGTTTTAATATTTTCACCTTGTTTATTGTTTATTTTTATGAATCCACGATCCTATTCTTCTAACAATTGGTATCTGATCCAAAAGGTCTATTTGGATTCTGAACTCGCAGGAAAGAAGGGTTCCTGGTTCAAGTGGGAGCAATGGAAGAAGAAGGAAGTTTTAGGGTTGATAAATTTAATTGCCAAAACTACCGATTATGGAAGATGCAAATGGAGGACTATCTTTACCAAAAGGATATATACCTACCATTGGTCGAAAAAACACAATAGTTGGAAACTATGAAGAACAAAGAATGGGAGGTTCTTGATATAAAGGAACCTGGAACAATACAGATGTTCCTGGCTTCGTCAGTGGCTTCCAATATTTTGAAAGAAAATACAACGAAGAGTGTGACACTACGCATTAGATAATATCTATGAAAAACCCTCGGCTTCCAACAAGGAATTTTTAAAGAAGCATTTATTTAATATGAAGATGGAAGAGGTGTATCTTTTTCTAACCATTTAAATGAATTTAAAACGATTACTAGTCGTCTAAGTTCGGTAAAAGTGAACTTTAATGATAAGGTTAGGGCTCTTCTAATCCTGTGCTCATTGCCAGAAAGATGGAATGGCTTGGTCATGGTTGTAAATAGTTATGTTCCTGGTTCAAACACTCTTAGATTTGATGATGTTGTTGGTGTTATTCTTAGCAAGGAAATGTGAAGAAAAAGCACAGACGAGACATCTGGTAATTCATTGACCATGGAGAGTAGGGGAAGACAAAGGGAGAGAAGAAGGATCCCAGGTAATTGTAGCAAGTCGAGAAATTGCATATCCAAGTCCATACAGTGAAATATATAGTGTTGTAACTATGGTAAGAGAGGACATCTGAAGAAAGATTGTAGAGCTCCAAAGAAGAAAGGAGACAAGCAGCAAGAGACTACCGAGAAAGCAAATGTAGCGGGTGATTTGTTACAATATGCTTTGATTCTTGCATAAGATAATACTAGTTATTACTAGGTTGTAGATTCAAGGTCTTCATTTCATGCTACACCCCATAGGAAATTCTTTCATGATTATGTTCTAGGTGATTTTGGACATGTTTTAGTGGGGGGTGATGGACCATGTAAAATTGTTAGAATGGGTAAGGTACAGAATAAGATAAATAATGGAAATGAATGGTTTCTAAAATATGTAAGGAATATTCCTTCTATGAAAATAAATTTGATCTCAACAAGGAAGCCAGGAGATAGAGACTATTTGTTTAAGTTTAGAAAAACGTGGTGGAAGATCACTAAAGGAGCACTGGTAATAGAAAAATGAGATAGTATAGGTACGTTGTATTTATGTACTCATAATATTGATTATTCTATCTCTATAGATTCCATAGAAATAAGTGCAGCATTGCGGCATCATAGGCTTGGTCACATTAGTGAGAAAGGGATGCAGATTCTTCACTCAAGGAAATTGCTTCTAGATCTGAAGTAGGAAAGTTTGGAATTATGTGAGAACTTTGCTTATGGACAACATAAGAGAGTTAGATTTCTCAGGGTTGGGAAACAAAACAAGTGTGAAAAGATATAGCTTGTGCATACAGATGGATGGGGACCAACCTAGGTATAATCTCTTGGTGGATCTCTTTATTATGTTACTTTTATTGATGATGCAACTAGAAAAACTTGGGTTTATTTCATTAGACATAGATATGATTTGTTTTCTACTTTTAAGAAGTGGAAAACTTTAGTTGAGAATGAGACAAGAAATAACTTGAAATGTATTAGATCTAATAATGGAGGTGAATACTGCAGCAAGGAATTTTATAGTTACTATTCATACCATGGGATTCATAGAGAGAAGATAGTACCAGGAACACCACAAGAAAATAGTGTGTCAGAAAAGATGAATAGGACGATCATGGAGCGTGCAATGTGTATGAGATTGCATGGAGGGTTTACCTTACATTTTTGGGTTGATGTTGTAGATATTGTTGCTTATTTAATAAACAGAGGGCCTTTAAGCGCTTTGAATGGTGGGATTCTAGAGGAGGCATGGAAAGACAAAAAGGTAAGCTACCCATTTATGAGAACTTTTGGTTGTGAACAATTTGTCCATATTGATAAAGAAAATAGAATAAATATTGAGGCTAAATCCAAGAAATGCACTTTTAGTGGATAGGGGGTTAATGATTTTGGTTATCGCTTATGAGATTATGAAAATAATAAATTCATTGGGAGTAGAGATGTGGTATGCAATGAAAAGGTTACTTACAAAGATCAGTTGTAGGGAAAGAAAGAGGAAAAGGAAAATAGAGAGTACACGGTGCTTGATGAAATCAAAGAAAATGAAGTTCCGAAGGTACCATAAAACCAAGAATATCAACAAGTACCTCAAAATCTTGCAAAACTAAGAAGATATACCAGGTTAAGTAGACGCCCTTAACGATTCTCTCCTTGATTGTATTGTTTATTGTCATTGACGATAAATTCTGGTGAACCAATATGTTATGAAGAAGCAATGCAGGTGGAAACTAGAAAGAAGTGGGAGCAAGGCATGAATGAGGAGATGGACTCATTGGTAAGAAATTAGACTTGGGATCTTGTTGAGTTTCTTGTCAATAAAAGAGCATTGCAGATTAAATGGGTTTACAGGTTGAAGGAAGAAGAAGGGGAAAAGAAGAAATACAAGGATATACTTGTTGTAAAGGGGTTTATACAAAAGAAAGGTACATATTTTGATGAAATATTTTATCCTGTTGTTAAAATAAATTCAATTAGAACTTTTTAAAGTATAGTGGTGGTAGAATATTTGCATTTTGAATAGTTAGATGTAAAAACAACCTTTCTCCATGGGTATTTGGAGAAAGAGATTTATATGCAGCAACCACAGGGTATGAGGTAAAAGGGAAGGAGAATTTGGTTTGTATGTTGAAGAAGAGCTTATATGGCCTGAAGAAAGCTCCAAGGCAATGGTATTTAAAATTTTATAAGTTTATGACAAAACAAGATTATAGTAGACGCCATTCTGATCACTGTGTTTATTTCAAGAGGCTAGATAATGGAATTTATATTATCTTGTCATTGTATGTGGATGACATTCTTGTTGCAGGGTCTAACATGCATGATATATATGTTCTCAAAATGAAAATAGATAAATCATTTGCGATGAAGGATTTGGGTGCTACAAAGCAAATTCTTGGTATTATAATAACAAGAGATGGGAAAACTGCAAATTGACATTGTCTCAAGGTGAGTACATAGAAAAGGTGTTGAGAGGTTTAGAATGCAGAATGCAAATCTAGTTAATACACCTTTGGCTAGCCATTTCAAACTAAGTAAGGAGATGTGTCCCAAGACACATGAAAACATAGAATACATGTCCAAGGTTCCCTATTCATTAGTAGTTGGAAGCTTGGTGTATGGCATGGTCTGCAAAAGACCAGATATTGCACATGCAGTGGGAATTGTGAGCAGGTATATGAATAATCCAAGTAAAGAGAATTGGAAAGAAGTACAGTGGATTCTCAGGTATTTGAGAGGTACCACTTCTCACGCATTATGTTTTGTAGGCTCAGACATTATTCTACAAGGATATGTTGATGCAAATATGGCAGGTGATAAAGATAGCAGGAGAAGAACAATAGGGTATGTTTTTACTGTATGTGGAACAACAATAAATTGGATTTCAAAATTGCAAAAGGTTGTTGCCTTTTCAAAAATGGGAGCAGAGTATGTTGTTGCTACAAAGTCTAGTAAAGAGATGATTTGGTTGAAAAGGTTAATGGAGGAATTGAGTAAGAAGCAGGAGAATAAAATACTGTACAGTGATATCCTATATGCCTTCATCCTGTAAAGAACTCATCCTTTCATTGAAATACTAAACATATATAACTCAAGTACCATTTAATAATATATGTTATGGAAGATGAACTGTTAAAGTTGGAAAATATACATACTAGCCAGAATCTTGCAGACATGTTGACAAAGGTAGTAACTAGAGAGAAACTAAGTTCCTGCTCGGTTTCAGTTGGCATTCAAACATGAAGGTGAAGAAGATAAATTTACCAAGTACAAGGTTTAGAGCATAGTCCAGCAAGTGCAACCATGATGGAGTTGTTGTGACCAGTATCCAAGTGGGAGATTGTTGGGTGTGGATCCTATTCTTCTGAATTCATAGATGTTATTGTTGAACCATTTTTGTACCCTAGTTTTATTGTACACTTGTTCTAGCAAGGATGTGTAGGGGGGACCATCCCCCCCAGCTCGAGGGTCCTGGGGCCAGTGGGCCCCCGATGAGGGTTCGAGGTCGAAGCCCCCAAAAGAATTTTTTTGGATGTTTGTTGGAAAACAGTTTATGGGCCCATGGTATTGGGCGACCCATGGTATTTTCCCATGGAAATTACCCTATAGTAGGAAAGCATTGTAATATAATTGTGTATTGTATTGTAGCATTGTAAAGACAATCTCTTTGATTGTGAGAGAGAAACTATGAGAGAGTGAAGAGGCCGAATGCAATGGGGTTATTGCAGGTTGTATCCCTTCATTTTGTTAAATGGAAAAATAATAAAGGACTTACAACTTTTGTGTGGACATAGCCCATCTTGGGAGAACCACGTTATATTTGTGTCTATCTTGTGATGTGTTTTAATATTTGCATCTTGTTTATTGTTTATTGTTATTGCTATATGATCTAGTTTTTCTAACAAAACTCTTAGTCACTGTAAGACAAGGAAAATTTTAGGGGCTAAATTTAGCCCATGGGTTATTTTTTTAGGTTTATTTTCCAAAATAATTGCTAACTTGCATTTTTTGAGTCCTTGTTTCACCAATTTTGATAGGGTAAAAAAATTTTATTCTAAGAAATGCCAAATTATTATATAAACTATATAAAATCCTTGGAAACTGAAATATTTTTAGAAAAATATCACCAAATATTTTATAATTGACATTTTAAGAATTGGTAAGACTCGTCAATGTTAATACACTTTTAAATAAGTATGGATCCTTAAAATATTCCCTGCTACAAGACATACTAAAAGTATGTCATCAACCTCTGCTAATCATGTTGAGGAAATGTCACCAATCATTACAAGTCATATGAGTGACAAGTCACAAGTCACTATCATTCATACTAGAGACAAGCAACCAACCACTACAAGTCACGTTGGGGAAAAATAGTCAGCCAATGTGAGTCATTCTATACATGTTGACACTATTGAGAAACCTAAATGAATAGGATGTAAGCCTAAGTTCCCTTGTAATATTTTTAAGGGAGACTACCTTACTCACTTGTGCCCTGCTATTTCATAGGTACAAAGAGTGTGGTCTAAGTCTCAAGGATCCACTGCTCTTGAACAACATATGATTTATGAACAACCTATGAAACCTTTGGTAGATGAAATGATACATTCAATGCAATATTTCACTAATTCCACTCATCCCTTGAAGAGTGCTGATGTTGAAGTGGTTGAATCATTGCAATCTTTGGTTAGTCCCACCCTTCTTTTGGAGAGTAGCGAGAATATAATGGTTGAATCGATGCAATATTCATTTAATACCACTCTTCCTTTGGTGAGTGATGTGTCTACCAATCAAGTTTTCTTCACTTCCAGTTCACAAATTTCTAAACAAGGGGGAACTTAGTTTTCCTTGAATTAAACCCCATCAAGCTATATGATTGCTTCCTTTGATTGGAATAATCTAGCTAAGCCACACCTTCCTTTCACTACACCTTTTCAAATAAAGGTTCAAGTTAAACAATACATGGTTTCTCAATGTATTATATATGAAGGAACATATGTTAGTATTTTAACCACACATGCTTGGAAAACTATGGGATCTCCCAACCTTGTGCCAACTATTTATCAATATCTCGATTTTGATAGAAGACCTAGTGCACATTTTGGATGTCTTCCTCAATTTTTTGTTACCTTAGGTGGGACTATTGTCTTAGTCGATTTTATGGTCATGGAGGACCTATTGTAATTTAATATTCTCTTTGGGCGTGATTACATATATGCTATGCATGTTGTGGTGTCTGCACTCTTTTGTGTGATGCATTTTCCTCATAATGAAAGCATTGTTGCTATTGATTAGGTGGCATTTGTTGATCCTTCTCATTACCCAGCTTTAGACCAAGTTTATCATTTGTCTCTTCCTAGTGTTTTGGTATACACTAACCCACCATGGGTGAATTATATGGCCTTATATAACTTGTGTCCAATCTCTATTGAGAATAAGTCTATGTGTCCATGTTCACCTTCTTGGGACTTGATTCCAACAATTGACTAAGTGATCCATCCAATGGGAGCATTGGGGCATGATATCCACCATAGTGTTCTAACTGAATGATTTCACATTTGTTCTATTTATGATGATATACTTCCTTCAGATAAAGTTTTCCTAGAGTCTATGATTCAATATAACATTCCTTTAGATTTTCATTTCCTTTTCAAAGATCATATCCCTAGATTGGACCTAGTTGCATTCAAATCTATCCCCGGTTTTCCTTTTGAGTATGATATCCTTGTTTATAGATACTCAGACATTGGCATTCTTGAGTCTTTGGGCTCTTCCTTTAAGATACAAATTGATGTTCCTAATGAGTTTGATTCTTCTAGTATATTTTTCGGCTCCCACAATGAAGATTCTATTTTTGTAGAATCCATTTCTTATTTTAGCGTTGATCTTTCTCTCAGGTTTGATTTTTTTACTTGTAGGTCCCCAGGCCTAGGAACTTTTGAGATTTCACTAGCGAAACTATGCCTTGGTTATCAATATTGTTGAATATACTAAAGTTGAAAGTATTTCTACCAAAGTGACCTATTTTAGATCTTTATTTTTAGTTTTTTTAGATATGATCATCGTACTATTATTTCTTGGAGACATGAATTTTAGCTACATTCATGGTTTCTTAGGCATCAATTTTTGTATGTTTCTCATTCCTATCAAGTATTTTCATAACCTTTCATAAGGTTTAGGCCTCCCCTCTGTTATGATGCATTTAAACCTTTTTTTATTTGATTATCCATAGGGTCGATCATGTTGGCTATTGGTGCATCATCCATATCTATCTACATTTTGCATCAGTTTGATAGAAGAGTCTACCTAACATGGGTCACCATAGTCAGCACCCCTTTTCCATTTCCCCATGCTAAGTTTTTATCATAGGATAAGGAGTCTTTTTAGTTTTATCATGAATTTGAGAAGAAGTTGCATACCTCTCTTTCCCATATATTTCTAGCCATCCCCTTAAGGATCCCTCTTTTATAGAGTCTTCTTTAAGCCCTTTTCTGACTCTTTAAAAATGAAAATGTTATCGAGCAACATTGTTTTATTTCATTCTCATTAAATTATCTGAAAGGACATCCCTCTATTATAGGTTTACCCCTTTTTCAAGATGAATGGAGTAATTACAAAAAAAGATTACTCTAGTCAATCTTAGCTAGAAGAGTTCTCCTATGTATTGTTTTATCATGCGGAGAACCTCCTGCAATAAACAATAAGAATGCACGATATAACAGAAATTATGGATCACAGAAGAGATTTTACTAATCGCATGCCACTTCGAGGGGGAAACCTCCTTTAAGCAAGCTCAATAAAAAATAACTCTTCATTGCTTTCATTAGCATCAACACATACTTATATACTAAGTCTAATCTAAACCACTATTACTCCCCATGAATGTTGGATAATGCAACATCTTAACTGGATGACTTAACAACTATTACTTACTCCCCATGAATGTGGGATAATACAACATAATAATGGGATGACTTACAAAGCATATGCGTCCGACAAAATATACTAACAAAATAAAGAGGGGGTTGACACGGGTTCTTAACATCCCCTCCCTCATAGAAAAAGCTTTGTCCTAAAAGATTTAGATGTGGAAACTATTGCTGAATCTAAAGGAGCAGTTCCCATGTAGCATCCTATAGTTTCATGCCATGCCACTGAATTAAGACCTATGTTATGGTCCAAGAGAAAAGCTGTCGAGTGCACTGATTGAGGATGGACTCCGGTTCCAAAATGATGGATCCTTCTGTATCCAGCTTGGGTAAAAAAGTTTGTGCTCTGATGTTGGTGCCAATCACTTTCTTGAGACAAGAGACATGAAATACTGGGTGAATGTGAGAAGGAGGAGGAAGTTCCAATTTATAAGCAACAAACCCAATCTTCTAAAGAATTTTATTTGGCCCATAGAAATTTGGAGCCAGCTTCTGATGCCCTTTGAGTTTCAGTGAGGATTTCTTGTAAGGATGTAGATGAAGAAAAAAAATATCACCGACTTGAAAGGTGTGCTCAGAATGGGTTCATCAGCTTGTTGCTTCATGCGATTTCTTGCCATGTGAAGATTCTCTTGCAGAATGTGGAGAATCTGATCACGGTTTCGAAGAACCATGTCAATTGCCTAAACTGTGAACTATGGGGGGTGTATGGAAGGAGCACTAGGGGTGGATTCCCATAAATAGCTTCATATGGAGTCATTTTAGATGCAGTATGGTAGGAATTATTGTACCACCATTCAGCAAGAGGGAGCCACTTTTCCCATTGATGTCGTTGTTTAGAGGTGAAGCAATGAAGATAGGTTTCCAAGCATTTGTTGGTGACTTCAGTTTGACCATCTGTCTATGGGTGATATCCTGAACTCATTTTCAGTTTGGTTCCAGTGAGGTGAAAGAGTTCGGTCCAAAAATGACTTGTGAAAGTTGTGTCGCAGTCTGAGACAATGGAAGAAGGGATGCCGTGAAGATGGAATATATGGTCCATGAAAATTTGTGCGACTGAGGAGGCAGTATATGGATGGTTGAGAACAAAAAAATGACTATATTTGGAGAGTCAATCAACTACAACCAATATTACGGTCTTCCCTCCATATTTAGGGAGCCTGTCGATGAAATACATCGAAATATCTGTCCAAATCCTTGTAGGGATGGGAAAGGGTTTGAGAAAGCTGGGGAGGAGTGTAGTTTCACCCCTGTGGCACTGGAAGGTATCACATTCAGCAACCATCTATTGAATTTCCTGTTTCATTCCCTTCCAAAATAAGTTATGTTGTGCCCGCTCATACGTTTTGAGGAACCCAAAGTGCCCTGTCCCTGGAGAAGCATGGAGTTCATAAAAGACATCCTGGTGAAGATCTGTGCGCTGGGGAAGCACCAAGTGACCCTTGTATCTCAGAGAAAAACCATCCTAAGAGTAATGCGGTACAAGAGAAGGATTACTGGCCAACTGTTGGATGATTTGAGATAAGGAAGATTCATTGACATAGCCTTGATGAACAGATTGTAACCAATTTGGAATAGGCATAGAAATAGCTAAAAGAGAAGCATGGTCATCAAATGTGCAGGAAAGAGCATCCACCACAAGATTTTCCTTACCCTTCTTGTAAGTGATCTCGTAGTCATAACCCATGAGTTTGCTAACCAATTTTTTTTGTGTTGGGGATGAGACTCGTTGTTCTAAGAAATATTTCAGACTCTGGTGATCAATCTTGATGCAGAAATGATTCCCTAAGAGGTATGGACGCCACTTCTGTACGACATGCAAAACAACGATCATTTCCTTCTCATATGTAGAGGCGGATAAATTCTTACCAGACAGGGATTTGCTGGTGAACGCAATGGGATGTTCATCTTGGAGGAGGACAACACCAAGTCCATTTTCGCAAGCATCGCTCTCAATAGTGAAGGGCTTGGAAAAATAAGGCATAACTAGAACAGGTGTGGTACATATAGCTTGTTTCAATTTCTTAAATGCACACTCAACAGCAGGTGCCCATGCAAAAGCATCATTTTTTAGTAGAGTTGTTAATTGAGCTACAATCTTCCCATAATCCTTGACAAACTTGTGGTAGTATCCAGTAAGTCCCAAAAACCCACAAATGCTCTTCAAGGTTTGAGGATGTGGCCAATTTTTCATGGCATTGATTTTGGTAGGATCGACACGAACCCCTTGTGCTGAAACAATATGTCCGAGATACTCTACTTCCTTCTGCCCAAAAACACATTTAGATTGTTTGGCACAAAGATGATGATCACAGAAAAGTTGCAGTACAAGATCCGAATATTGGAGATGCTCAACCCAAGTTTTACTATAAATGAGGATATCGTCAAAGAAGACCAGAATGAAGTTTCGCAAGTAGGGCCGAAATATTTTATTCATCAATGATTGGAATGTGGAAGGGGCATTTGTGAGGCCAAATGGCATGACCAAAAATTCATAATGGCCATCATGTGTGTAGAAAGCGTTTTTAGGGATATTATCCGCATGGACCCAAATTTGGTGATACCCAGAACGAAGATCCAACTTGGAGAAAAAATGAGCACCATGGAGCTCATATAGAAGCTCATCAACAACGAGAATTGGAAACTGATCCTTGATTGTGATGTGATTAATTGCTCGAAAATCGATGCAAGGGTGCCATGACCCATCTTTTTTTCGGACTAGAAGGACCGGTGAAGAGAAGGAACTAGTGCTAGGGTGTATAACACCTTGCTTCAATAGGTTGCGAACAAGCATCTCAATTTCTGTCTTGTGGTGAAATGGGTAGCGATAGGGCCTAATGTTGGGAGGGATGCTTTTAGGAAGGAGCGGAATATGATGGTCCTCGGGTTGGGAAGGTGGCAATCCCACTAGCTAAGAAAATGAACATGCATATTGATCCAAATTTTTTTGGAGATCCAATGGAGTAGTTAAGACTACTGAAGGTTGCATCTGAATGAAATGGAACTGAGCGATGACACCATGTGAACTTTTCTTAAGAATATTTTCCATTCGATGCGAACTGAAGAAGTTGAGATACCCTGGTTGTAAGACCCGCAATGTGTGTTTGGTACCATTGATTGAAAACTACATCCAAAGTTCAGCAAAATCCCATAAAATGGGTCCAAGTGTGCGTAACCATTCAGTTCCCAAAACCACATCACATCCGCCTAAGGGAAAGGAAAACATGTCAGAGTGCAAGTTATAATCCCCCATAGATATGCACACATTATGACACTTCCCTTTGCAAGGTAAGGTGCCCCCATTGGCAATCATGACTTCAAAGCTGGAGCAAGGGTGGATGAAATAATCATCCTGTTTGGCGATCCTCGGGTCAATGAAGTTGTGAGTGCTACCAGAATCAATAAGTATTGTAAGAGGGAGATTTTTAAAGAACCCTCTGACCTGCATGGCTTGTGGAGTGGTTACTTCGGCTAAGGAATGGAGAGATATCTCTGGTTGATCGTCTGGAGCAGGAAGTTGTTGAATGTCACTATAATCATCTATTGGATCCTGAGCATCATAAAAAATTTCAGGTGCGGGTGGAGAATCCACATCTAAGAGATAAAAAAATTTCTCAACACATCTATGTCCCTGGGTGAATTCTCGTCACAATTATAACAAATCCCTTTTTCCCGATGTTCCCGCATCTCTGCTTCAGACAAATGCTTGATAGGAGTGGTTCTAGGAGCTCACGAATTTTGGGTTCTTTGGGGAACCATAGGTCTGAATGGAACAAGAGTGGATTTGGAGCGTTGTTGAGCCCTGATCTTGTCCTCTACTAGCTTAGCCAACCATAGGGCTTCCATCATTGTGTTGGGGCAGAACATTTTAAACTTAGATCGTATTTCATCCTTCAAACCACTGATAAAACAACTCAGGTAGAATGCATCAAGAAATCCCTTGGTGTGATTAGTTAGTTTCTCAGATTATGTCTGATACTCCTACACAATGCCAATTTGGCGAAGTTTGGTGAGTGCTCCTATGAAGTCATCAAAATCACTAGGGCCAAATCATTGGAAAAGGAGTTGGGAAAAATCTATCTAGTTTGGCTCTATGTGAGCCTTGATGTACCAACAGAACCATTGAAGTGCTTCATGTTCCAAATGAAAGGATGCAAGTGGGATTTTATTGACATCAAAAGTGTTATGCAGATTGAAATATTTGTATGCCCTATAAATCCATCCAGTCTGATCATCACCATTGAAGTGAGGAAAATCCAGCTTCGGCCCGCGGAAGTTGCTAGACGACGTCAACCCAATGTCTGCAGAAGACTCAGGCTTGCGGCAGTTGTTCATGGGTGAATGTTGAAGATGGAGGCTGATAAACTTTTGATCTAGATCCTCGAGTTTGGACTTGATGGTGACAAGTTCTTCTTACATTTGTTTATTTCCTCCGGCGCGAGTGACAACCATAAGCAGTTTTTTTTTTTAAGGTTCAGGTAATGGGTAGAAAAACGAAAATGGAGAGGGTTTTAGGAAAGGATATTTTTTATTTGGGAAAAATTTGGGGGGGGGGGGGGGTTAATTGAGGTTTTATGGGGTTTTGGACACTTTCTTAGGGACAAGAAGCATAAAATGTGAATTTCAGAGGTGGGATGAAGGAATTGAAAAAATTTCCAGAGAGGGACAATGAAGCATAAATGGAAAACGAACACTGTAGAAAAATTTGAAGGTGATTGGATGAGGATCAGAGAAGTTTTGAAAAACCCTAAAAATTGACAAATGTGGAATTTCGGCCTTCAGGAAGTGAAATTGGGGATAGGGTTCTCAATGAAGGAATATTCAGAATGGTATTACGAGGATTACAATGAAGTTTCAAGGGAAACAGAGCTAAATCAAGGAAGATATGGCTAAA
>LPNX011146998.1:0-21855 GCA_001517045.1 Pseudotsuga menziesii
CTATAGGTGTTTTTATTTGAGATTTTATGGTGGACACGTACCTATGATTTTTCATCTATGGACGAGGATGAGACAAGTGTATTGTCTATATTGATTCTATGGAAGTAGTTACAAATTCAAAATAAACAATTATTAAAAAAGACAATAAACAATAATGATGCATGGATAACTAGTACCCAATGACTCATTGATAACTCATTAGTGACCCTTAACTTGAGACCTATTTATGTTTACCGGCCACAAGTTAAGTAGTTATGCTAGTATTATTAATATTAATATTTTAAAGCTTTTCCCGGATAAATTAACTACTAGTGATTGTTAAAATTTTATTCTCGATTCACTTATATATTTTTTAAATATTTAATTTGTCATGGTCCTCCCAATTTCATTGTCATATAAAATGTGTTAGGTTTCTATACATTTATTATGTCCTCTACAAGGGGATATATATAAATGGTGAAGGTGTATTAATCATGTGGGTAGAGTGCAATATTTAAAAAAATTTCTATAGTTGCTAATATATGCATTTTTTTAATTTGAACTTTTGATTTTTTTATTAGGAAAACGTAGCTGACATATTTTTGAGTTTTTTCTTCCCAGGACTAGGAAGCAAGGTGATCTCAACATTGGATGTGGTGGTAAGGTTTTCTATCGCTTTATCTACTACTACATTAAAGGCAAGCAATATAAACCATATAGAATTTTGGATTGAATGTACTGCAGTGATTTATGTCGACCTGAATACTTTTCAAACTCGATAGAGCTCCATTAATTCCTTTGGAAATCTCAATCTAGAGATTGACTGGAATCCTGTGATCAAATATGCTTCACACTAGAAACATTTCCCGCTCACATAGGATCACCGCCATGGTTTGTTTGATGTATATGAGTCAACATGTAAGGTAAAAAAGGATGGAAATAGGATGGATCGATGGGGATTACAAACAATTGTTTAATCGGATTCCGACAAGGGTTGCAGGAAAAGGACCATTTTGTCGCATGTTTTGGCTTCTTCATATTTTGTCCTTCTATGTTCCCTTGACAGGAATTTCCTCAACAAAAGTAGTATCTGCTTATATGCCTTAACTTCGAATGAGATTTTCTTTGGCTGATATTTACTTTTACTTCTTATTTAAACAGACTTTCGATTTACAGACTTACATGCCATCAGCATTGTAGACTAGCAAGTCATTTGCTTGTAATAATACTGTGTCAATTATGAAATGAATGCTCCACATCTAGTGATCAATTCCCATGCCGCATGTTACATATATATTTGCAGGTACATCCACTAGAGGAACTCTAGTGGAGGATATTCTTTATTATAACAATACTGTGTCAATTACGAAATGAATGCTCCACATCTAGTGATCAATTCCCATGCAACGTTACATATATATCTGCAGGTACATCCACTAGAGGAACTCTAGTGGAGGATATTCTATATTGTAATAATACTGTGTCAATTATGAAATGAATGCTCCACATCTAGTGATCAATTCCCATGCAACGTTACATATATATATGCAGGTGCATCCACTAGAGGAACTCTAGTGGAGGATATTCTTTATTGTAATAATACTGTGTCAATTACGAAATGAATGCTCCACATCTAGTGATCAATTACCATGCAACGTTACATATATATCTGTAGGTACATCCACTAGAGGAACTCTAGTGGAGGATATTCTTTATCTGACAGTTGGAGCTCGGTTACAGAATGGAACGGTGGTGAAGGAACCTATCACATTTGGGTATGGTTTATTTCGTATTGTTGTGAATGAATCTGGTTGTCCTGAAGATTTAATACTCTTCATGTTTAGAGCAGTTGTACCTGTTAATGAGGTCATTCTTCCGTGTGTTTTTTTGAAAGACAAGGGGAAAAAAATCATACTACTCCTCTTTTGAGGACTGGAATTTTTAGAAGCCTATTTTGTTTTCTTCCTCTAGATGGTAGTCTGAGACCATACTGATATAGAATATGGCACACAAACTGGAAATTATTGTGCACTGTCAAATGCTTTTCCATTTTTAAGTGTTACACATGAATGGTAATCAATGAGTTAGTCTTTTCTTTTTGCTACTGATAGGTGTGGAAAAGTACAAACATGCTTACTTTTACAAGGTACGGCTCCAGATGGTCTACTTGGGATTGGCAATGATAGTATATATGTCCCTAGCATTTTATACAATTCAGGCCTTGTATCAAATTCTTTATTTATTTAATATTTAGTTTATAAATTGAGAGATGTTGAACTTCAATTATAGATGTTACAATCAATTTACTTTTCTAGCATTTACAGATTGATTATTTTCAGTATCATTATGAAGCTCATTCTAATTGAAATAATATTTTTTGGGGAAAGGGGCCAAGTAGACAGGAATTCCTATATTGCTACTATAAATAATTTCATGTCTTCTCGGACCTATCACTATGAAAAATCTCTTTATTTCCATTTTTTAATCAACCGTGATCTATTCAAGATATTTTCTTTATGTATGACAAATAGAATCCATACATTTTTAGGTGTCTTGATTTATCCAAAATCAGAGCAAATATGCTTTATGCTACAACCAAGGACATGCTAAAAATGGAACTCGATGGTTTTTACTACGAAATTCAGGCCACTGATCCCTTTGAGATAGATATTGAAGTAATTAGGGACCGTGAAAATTGATCGGTAGCATCTATTTATGCTCAACGGAGAAAAAGGTGTGAACATAATATACTGTTGTTTCACAGTGTGGTGTTCTTATTTATTTGTAGTACTCTACTAGGGAAACATCTACCATTTTCATTTACATGACTTGTGACTTCCAATTTTACGAAAAAAAATGTTTCTATAGAAATATGCATGCTTATGACAGAGTTGGAAATATTGGATTAAATGTGGTGCTTGGCCTACTGGTGGTCCTTATTACAAGAACCAAAATGTTTATGTAGAACCCTTTATGCTTTTCTATCATAATATGTTTATTGTATTACAGCTCGATATATTCTATAGGTGTGAAGGAGTTTTACTTGGGAAATGCTAGAGTCAAAATAGAATTTCAGGCCTTTTTTTTACAATGGAACCTCATTTACATTGTTTGCTTATTCAATTTTAAAAAACCTTACTTCAAATGTGAGTTATTATAAACACTTTTTCTTTTATTGTAGATAAGCCTCCTTTTGGGGATTTGTCCAATTGACTAATGAGCTTTGAAGGTAACCCATAATCTATAAACACATGACTCTCTATTGGCAGATGATAGTTCAGGCACTCCTTTGAGTTTTATTATAAATCTAGGTGGGTGGTAGCTATACAAAACTTTATATCCATCTCGTTTCAACAATATTAACCGTGTCATTGTGTGGTAGAACTAATATTCTTGTTGCTATCTATGCAACAACAATCAAAGCATTAATGAAGGGCCTAATATAACTTTCAACTTCAACCGAGGAAACAAATTTTGGATTAATCAACCAATATTCGATTTATAGGTTGTAGTAGACTTTTAATCCTATGGAAATTTGATGCAACCCTTCTATCGGTTGTAACATCCCTCCAATACCTTGTTGTAGGATTAGATAAATTTGGCAAGAAAAAATTTTCCCATTTTTATTTACAGCTTTAAAACATCCTTGTAATGTGTTTCTGAATTGAGTGTCTGCAAATATGTTTAATAACCTTTTCAGAAGAAAACAATTATACTAACATCATTATGTAAAGAAAAAAAGGAGCATGCTCAACATAAAAATAATACAAAAGACGAGACAACCATATTCACGTGGTTCACCTCGTCCATGAGGCTACATCCACCAATTTGTTTTCTTTTTATTACTTATGGGAGAGTAATTACAATGTCATGGTACAACTAAATCCATGGTCGGTTCACCTTGCCTCAAGTCTCCTCACAGAGAGAGACATTTTCAACTCGAAATTGCCCTCGTCTAGGACCTTTATGAGAACTCATAAAAGTCGTTTACAGTTCCTTGGACACATGAGGAACTTCAACATTTCATACCTAAATTGGCACTAATCATCACACCTAACCAGATATGCTCCATTAAAATTAAATAGCACATTCAACAATAAAAACACTAACTTAAGATTGTTTTAGTTTTCCAATGTTGTAAAGATAAACTACCATCACTTGACCAACATAATCCTGATACGCTCATTTGCCAAATTTTCCCCAAAGGACGCCTTGTTTAACAAGTATAGCCTCCAAGATAATGTCAAAAGAAATAATAGTTCAGTCAGACGCTTTTTGACCTAAGAAGATAGGAAACAAATTTTTCTCCTAGCAGTTTAACAATTGAAATTTTGACTTTAAAACCTGAACTGGAAGACATCTATTTCATGAATCAAATTCAACCAAAACTTAGCACATGGCTCCATTCGCAAAGACCAAATTAACATGGAGAACATTAACACAACCAAAATTGCAAGGAGAAGCTTGCAGTGCCTGACTATAATCAGCTTAGATCTTTAATAAGCGCATTAATCAACTATCAGGATATTCGGTACCACAAGCAACACATTCATCAATAACATTCCAACTGAGATCAATTATTCCAGAGATCTTTTAAAGAACAACAAACAATATCATTCCACTCAGATCGATTTTCATACAATTACCAAACGATTCAACAAACAACACTAGGGAAACCATCATGCAAATTCTCCAGATCGGTATAATAACAACGATTTCATCAAAGCTTCAGGCAATCTCCAAATCAAAATAAGAGTGTTTTTTATAAGCACAGATCGAATTATGAAGAGTACACTAGTTCGATACCCTTCTCGCAGGACTTGGCACCAATCAGAGATTTATAAAGAATAAAGTCAATATCCAGATCGATACCCTTCCTGCAGAACGTGGCACCAATCAGAGATTTGAAAAGAATAAAAGTCAATATCCAGATTGATACCCTTCCTGCAGCCCATGGCACAAATCAGAGATTTATATAAAGCAAAATATGTCCAAAATGCAGATCGAATAGATCATGGGCATCAAGAAATCAAAACCCAGTAGGCAGATCAAATAGAGATTGCAGGCATCAAAAATCGAAATCCAAATAGCCAGTATGATAGAGATCGTGGGAATCAAAAAAATTAAAATCCAATAGGAAGATCAATAGAGATCGTGGGCATCAAAAATCGAAATCCAAATAGCCAGTATGATAGAGATCATGGGCATCAAAAATTAAAATCTAATAGGCAGATTGAATTAGATCATGGCCATTAAGAAATAGAAATCCAATAGGTAGATCGATAGATCGTGGGCATCAAGAAATCGAACTCCAATAGCCAGATCAAAACAGTAAGCAACTTCCAGATCCAAACAAAAAGCAACGATCCAACAATAACTAGATCAAAACAGTGAGCAATTTCTAGATCCAAACAATAAGCAACAATCCAACATCCATTTCCCGGTCTAAACCCCATCAATCAAACCGGCATGCATATAAATTGTTACCCACATTGCCATCAGATCAAAACAGTAAGCAATATAAATAGATCCAAACAATAACCAAATCAAAATAGTAAGCAATTTCCAGATCAAAACAATAAGCAGCGATCCAACATCCATTTCCCGGTCAGAACCCCATCGATCAAACCGACATGCATATAAGTTGTTACCCCCATTGCCATCAGATCAAAATAGTAAGCAATATAAATAGATCCAAACAATAACCAGATCAAAACAGTAAGCAATATAACTAGAATGATGAAATCATGGCACCATAGAAACTCCCATACAGAATGCCCCTTCCTGGGCATCTCGCCCCTCTCTTTATAGAAAACGCACAGGGATAGTGGCAGGATTTTTCTGTCCAGGAAAAAATAAAAACGCAGCTAGCTTCCTCTTTTTAAATTTTGTTTCCACTGCTGGAATAAAACGCATGCCTACCTTCCCGCCGTAAAACCAGCAATTTCCCTAAAAGTCTCAGGCACCTCCTCAATTTAATGAGACTCAATTAATAGTAAAGGAAATTAACAGATTTACATCTATATATTAACATATATTAACACAGATATCAAGCATATAAAGATATCCATGAACAACACTGATATCTATATAAAAGCATTAAGAAGGCATCTAAACGAATTGAAGCTTCTAATTATAGCTTAGACTAAGTCTTGTTCCCATTTATAATAGTGTCGCAATCAAATATGCTTATAGTATCTAACGCTAGCCATGACAATGCAATGGAATATGATAGTAATGAAATATGTGTCACCATATTAATAGACCGTAAGGAATACATAGTTTACCCCCTTTTGCAGTGTAATATATCCAAGAAAACTCATAATCGTTTATTATTATTATTATTATTATTATTAAGCTTTGCATTTACGGATGGGGGTCGTGAGGGGACATTACATCCTTTCCCCCTTAGAGTCAACACCATCCTTGGTGTTACCTGTTTATTTATATTATTTTTTTTTCTTCGGTCCTTAGTACTTGCTTTTATATTTCCTAATCCCTCTGACTAAGGGGATCAGGTACTCATCCTACATTTAAAAACATACATATGCAGGTATACTAGCATAGACATTGAAACAATGTAAAACTCAGAAATCCAACATTATACAATTTTCCATACTCCATAGTGGTTCCAATATACATGTCAGTTCTATTTGCTAATAAATAGACATATTACCTCATAGGTACCAGTTTACCTGTAATGCACATACTTGTTCCTGACATTATTCTTTTCTCTGGATGTCCTCCATCTCAGCACACCAAGTGCTAACAGTACTTCAAGTACCAATTCAAGCCACCCAACACAAGGACGATACCCTTCCTTAGGCACATCTCCTTCTTGTGCTATTCAGGGCGTTTCACCAAGCTGAGGCACTTCCGTTCTCACACACCACCATAACTCGTAGAGGATATTCTCTTCACAGAGTTTCCCACTCGTGTGACAGTCCTCTCAATGTGTGCAGAACGAGTCTTAACCAAAATGTCTTACATGTAGGCGTCCCCAGAATGCATAGTGGTCCCTCGTTGGCCTAGGGAAAAACAAGGTAGCTTTCAACCACTACCTCCATCACCACTTCCTCGTGGTGAAAACTTCATACATATGAGATCTTTCTCATATCTTCTTAACTCATTACCGTCCTGGAGCTTTAGCACTCCTTAAGGCCACAATTTTCCCATGCTTCATGTCTCATTCATCGGATAAGAGCCTGTTAACACCAGAATTGACAAGAAGGCATTTACAAGAAGCCACAAAACCTTTTCAATTTCTTATAACAACACCATTCGCAAGAAAACACATAAAACTTGAGAATTTTGACAATGCAACCACTCATTAACGTCAATTTATTACAACAGAATAAAAAATTCACTCACTGTTGCAATTTTATATATACTACGTCTGAACTTTTATCTACTAGATATTATAAGTCTCCAAACAAATTATAGAATTCTTGTGGGCCTTGATAAGTCTGTAAAAGACTAAATAAATGCTCTCTCGATTAGAGCTACCTCTGTGCAAACCAACTTCTTACTTTTAACTCTACTGTAAATAATGGTGAAAACATTAATAAACCAACTCAAGGGAAGAGCCAGGTTACTAAAAACAAGGCGCTATCATAGCTTCACCATTTGTTTTATGTCAAGCGGGTCAGTCGGAGAGTGTTAGAAATATCCCCAATACTAATAATGAATGTAAATTTAGTAAGAAGTAAATTGGCTGCAATGACCAAAGTTTAGAAATCTAAATCAAGAAAGAGTCCCAAAAAGACTAACATCCAAAACCTATTAGCATTTCTAGACAAAGTAAATTGCCTACAATAAGCCTCACCACAATAAAGGTCAGAAAATCCGAATCGAAAAGACCAATTAAAACAACTATCTTAGTTAAACTGACCCTTCTAATATATCCATAATTAAAATAATTCAACCACAGATATGGGCATCCTCAATGAACTGGTGATAAATATTCAAAACCAACCAAAAACAAAAACCCGAGATAAAGTGGATATCACCAGTTGTAAGAAAACTCAATAGCAGTGCTGTCTCCACGAAGCTTGTGTCTAGAAATACTATTTGACATTTCCTACAATGCCATCTACGCAAAAACACCCCAACCGCAGTCCCAAGTTCATCCAAATTAACATTGCATGTTTAACACCAAGTTGAATAAACATATTTATCAAAACGACTAATCAACAAGAAATTCCCACGCATATGAATCAGTTCAATTTCAAAACAGGAAGAAGAATTTTACTGCACATTAAGGAATACAAAACTCAATGAAACTGGCTCAAGAAATTTCCAACCACAAAACCTCTATTACTCGCTTCAATTTCAAGCAACTTTCAAGCCATGCCAGAATGGTTGGTGCTCTCAGCTGTTCAAACCACCTTCAACTACGAGCAATTTAGGGAGCGATACTGAAGACCTAAACCACTCAAATCAACAAAATCAATTTGCACAAAAGAGGCTATATTATTCAAATAATACTCCTTGCAATGTTCAAACATACAGTATTGATTTTTGAATAAATAGATATTTGCATACTAATGCTGCTACAACTTTAAACCAAACATATAACCTCTTCCATCAAACATTAATTACTACCTTTAGCTTGCATACTAATACCATAATATCAACACCATCAAGCCCTTCATCAAACTTCAATATAAAGTACAAGTTCCTACTAACTTATATTCCACGCACTTAAATCATTCACAAATAAAGATAGACCTCCAATATTCCATGAGAGGTGTAAAATGAGCACAATAGAATGACATCAAAATTAATAATTAAGGTGGGCGTAATAAGCATCTTTGTCGAGCAAAGGACGTCTAATAGCTAAAATCAGAATCGAAATTATATACTAAATCCTCTTTATTTACTTAATTCCACAAGATATTTACATTTACGCAACAATTTACTTTCCTTTTTCGACAAGTTCTCTCTCATAAATGACACCTTTTCTTTCAACACTTACCTATCAAATATCGAGCAAATAAATGTTTAGATTAAAAACTTGGCTATTAAATATGAGGCTCTACTTCCAAAATACCTTCCCAAGTATACAATATCGGTCACTTTATACTCGGTCACTTTAGATGATTTTTTTTTCGTTTTCTAAGAAATAGTTGCATTACTAGAACTACACCATTAGATATACTTAAAAGTATTTGAGCTCTCCTTTCTCAAAACTCAATAACATACTTATAAATATAAGTATGAATGATGAAGTTCATGATTTGAATAGCATATAAAATAGACTCAATGCATATCGTATTCTAGGAATCAGATTAAACTCATAAAGATATAAACTCTATAAAGCCATAAAGACTCCATTCACTATATGCAACCATCTATGTTTTAGCTATTAGGTTCTATGCTCAAATGAAAGAAAAACATAGAAGTATAAAAGAGAGTTTTGGTTCCTTTAATAAATACATTAAATTAATAGGAATCCCCTCTTTTTAAATACATTAAACTAATAGGAATTCCCTCTTTTTAAAATATATTAAACTAATAGGAATTCTCTCTTTTAAAATATATTAAACTAATAGGAATTCTCTCTTTTAAAATTCATTAACTCAATACAAATTCCTGCCATGTTCTTTTACTAAGTCCCCTAAAGTATTCCATTCAAGCCTATTATTATATCCACTGACTAATAACACAGAAAGAAATGAGTATTAAAGGGTCGATTTCCCAAAATGAAACTCGCTCATTTTTTTTTCTATATGTGCTATTTAAAAATAAAGGGTTCCAATAGAGTAGTCCCCATAAGTATTCCATACAAGCAGATTAATATATCCAGTGACTAATAACATAGAACGGAATGAGTATTAAAGGGTCGAACATGATTCGAATAGAAGCTACACATTAGACTTGTACACGATCAGTTATTAGATGTGGATCATATACACCAGAAAACAAAAACATCCACATGCAGGCAGGTTTGTTTCCAAGTACTGTAGGGTCACGATCTATTTACAAAAATACACAGATTTGTCCGAAAATCAACCGCAGGTCATAGTTTGTTAGCCCATTATTGCAAAGTCACGAGTACATTTTAATGAATTGGATCTTATTCAAAAGAAGCAGACAACGTTGTACATTCTTAATTAGTGGATCTTCTTAAGATACATCTAAGATAGACATTTTTATCCAAAACCAAATGCAACCATATTTCATTATCAAGAAAGTTTTCCATTCACATAAATTGGAGAAAACATAGCAGACTCTGAATCGAACCCTTACGCAGAAGGAAACATATAGTACCGAACTAGTTCAGATCAAACAACAATCCTATTTCAAACTACCACGCAGGGTTAGATCATATCTTATATTGCAGATAAATGGAAACAACACACAGGGGTTAGGTCATTTCACAATTTTGATCTCTACATAGATACGATGAATTACTCAGCAAATACAATCTACATTATGAGGTTAACAAAAGAATGGTTATGTCGATCCATAGTGTTTAAAATCAATGCGTTGAGGGTCACCCAAGAATGGGTTTGGATTTTCCATTTCGTTAGTACTGAATGACGACAACAAATAACATGTAGAACAGATAACCATATTAACTTGGTATATAACAATTCCCAGTCAATCCATTAAGGATCACATCATACTGGATCTGGAACAACCATTTCGTTTTTCAGTGAATACTAAGCAATAGGGAGAATATAATATCCAGAATGAAATCATATATTTATTGCAGACAATTGGAATTGCATGCAAGGAGTTAGGTCGGATACCAACTTAGATCTCCACATCGATCCAAAGGCGTGTGAGTGTGATTTTACCACCCCATGTAATCCTACAAAACTATCATGTTAGCCCATTCTGAAGGGTCCAGTGTTGTAGCTGGCTTTGATACCATATGTAACGTCCCTCCAATACCTTGTTGCAGGATTAGATAAATTGGGCAAGAATTTTTTTTTCCATTTTTATTTACAGCTTTAAAATATTCTTGTAATGTGTTTCTGAATTGAGTGTATGCAAATATGTTTAATAACCTTTTCACAAGAAAACAATTATACTAACATAATTATGTAAAGAAAAAAAGGAGCATGCTCAACATAAAAATAATACAAAAGACGAGACAACCATATTCATGTGGTTCACCTCGTCCATGAGGCTACGTCCACCAATTTGTTTTCTTTTTAGTACTTATGGGAGAGTAATTACAACGTCATGGTACAACCACATCCATGGTCGGTTCACCTTGCCTCAAGTCTCCTCACAGAGAGAGACATTTGCAACTCGAAATTGCCCTCGTCTAGGACCTTTATGACAACTCATAAAAGTCATTTACAGTTCCTTGGACACATGAGGAACTTCAACATTTCTACTTGAATTGGCATTAATCATCACACCTTACCAGATATGCTCCATTAAAAGTAAATAGCACATTCAACAATAAAAACACTAACTTAAGATTGTTTTAGTTTTCCAATGTTGTAAAGATAAACTACCATCACTTGACTAACATAATCCTGATACACCCATTTGCCAAATCTGCCCCAAAGGACGCCTTGTTTAACAAGTATAGCCTCCAAGACAATGTCAAAAGAAATAATAGTTCGATCAGACGCTTTTTGACCTGAGAAGATAGGAAACAATTTTTTCTGCTAGCAGTTTAACAATTGAAATTTTGACTTTAAAACCTGAACTGGAAGACATCTATTTCATGAATCAAAGTCAACCAAAACTTAGCACATGGCTCCATCCGCGAAGACCAAATTAACATGGAGAACATTAACACACCCAAAATTGCAAGGAGAAGCTTACAGCACCTGACTATAATCAGCTTAGATCTTTAATAAGCGCGTTAATCAACTATCAGGAGATTCGGTACCACAAGCAACGCATTCATCAATAACATTCCAACTCAGATCGATTATTCCATAGATATTTTAAAGAACAACAAACAATATCATTCCACTCAGATTGATTTTCATACAATTACCAGACGATTCAACAAATAGCACTAGGGAAACCATCATGCAAATTCTCCAGATCGGTATAATAACAACGATTTCATCAAAGCTTCAGGCAATCTCCAAATCAAAATAAGAGTGTTTTTTATAAGCACAGATTGAATTATGAAGCGTACACCAGATCGATACCCTTCCTGCAGAACGTGGCACCAATCGGAGATTTATAAAGAATAAAGTCAATATCCAGATCGATACCCTTCCTGTAGAACGTGGCACCAATCAGAGATTTATAAAGAATAAAAGTCAATATCCAGATTGATACCCTTCCTATAGCCCATGGCACAAATCAAAGATTTATATAAAGAAAAATATGTCCAAAATGCAGATCGAATAGATCGTGGGCATCAAGAAATCAAAACCCAATAGGCAGATCAAATAGAGATCGTGGACATCAAAAATCGAAATCCAAATATCCAGTACGATAGAGACCGTGGCCATCAAAAAAATTAAAATCCAATAGGCAGATCAATAGTGATCGTGGGCATCAAAAATAGAAATCCAAATAGCCAGTATGATAGAGATCATGGGCATCAAAAAATAAAATCCAATAGGCAGATCGAATTAGATCATGGCCATTAAGAAATCGAAATCCAATAGGCAGATCGATAGATCATGGGCATTAGGAAATCGAACTCCAATAGCCAGATCAAAACAGTAAGCAACTTCCAGATCCAAACAAAATGCAGCAATCCAACAATAACCAGATCAAAACAGTGAGCAATTTCCAGATCCAAACAATAAGCAGCGATCCAACATCCATTTCCCGGTCAGAACCCCATCGATCAAACTGGCATGCATATAAATTATTACCCACATTGCCATCAAATCAAAACAGTAAGCAATATAAACAGATCCAAACAATAACTAGATCAAAACAGTATGCAATTTCCAGATCAAAACAATAAGCAGCGATCCAACATCCATTTCCCGGTCAGAACCCCATCGATCAAACCAGCATGCGTATAAGTTGTTACCCCCATTTCCATTAGATCAAAACAGTAAGAAATAGTAAACAGATCCAAACAATAACCAGATCAAAACAGTAAGCAATATAACCAGAATGATGAAATTGTGGCACCATAGAAACTCCCATACAGAACGCCCCTTCCTTGGCATCTCACCCCTCTCTTTATAGAAAACGCATAGGGATAGTGGCAGGATTTTTCTATCCAGGAAAAAATAAAAACGCAGCCAACTTCCTCTTTTTAAATTTTGTTTCCACTGCTGGAATAAAACACATGCCTACCTTCCCGCTGTAAAACCAACAATTTCCCTAAAAGTCTCAGGCGCCTCCTTAATTTAATGAGACTCAATTAATAGTAAAGGAAATTAACATAATTACATATATATATTAACATATATTAACACAGATATCAAGCATATAAAGATATCCATGAAGAACACTGATATCTATATAAAAGCATTAAGAAGGCATCTCAAAGAATTGAAGCTTCTAATTATAGCTTAGACTAAGTCTTGTTCCCATTAATAATAGTGTCGCAATCAAAGATGCTTATAGTATCTAACGCTAGCCATGACAATGCAATGGAATATGATAGTAATGAAATATGTGTCACCATATTAATAGTCCGTAAGGAATACATAGTTTACCCCCTTTTGCGGTGTAAGATATCCAAGAAAACTCGTAATCATTTTTTCTTTTCTTTTATTAAGCTTTGCATTTACGGATGGGGGTCGTGAGGGGACATTACATCGGTGTTTGTTGCTAATAGAGAATAACAAATATTATTCTTGCGGAGTGGGAACATTTACTGTCTCGCAATGCTTCAGGGCATAAATATAACAATTACTGGTCGTAAGTTCACGTACCTGTTTTGATTCAATTGATTTGTTGAAATGTATAAAATGAATTTTTAAGGCCATTCATTTCAGATAGTATAGATGGAGAAATGTTGGTAATTGTGGATTTCATTATTGATTTATTTACTACTACCTTTTTACTAATGCTACAGAAATTGGTGGTATTTTATATGCATTATGCAAAATGGTTTGGAAAACTTTATTTTACTTGAAATCAGGTCATGCAAAAAAATTCATAGAAAACAAAGTTTTAAGGTGTTTTCAAGGTTCTTTATTATCATAAAGACTATAATTTAGACTCTCTAGACAATAAAGAAATGGCTTTCTAAAGACTGAAGAATTATGTTTTTGGAAATTTCATTTGTGGAACTATATCCACCCCTAAATTCACGCTGGTTTTACTCCTTGAAAATTTGGCAAAAGAGGAGCTATTTTGGATCATCTTTACCCTACACTGATATATCATATTTATAGAGTGTTCCAAAGAAAAAATAGTCATTTATATTAAATTTTTGAATGGAAACTACATTTCTTAGGGTCATAGTTCACTTGCAAAAATGATATTACATAAGTAATCTACATATCATTTCTATCCCACTGAAAAATACTCATCTATTAACATGGTTTCTCTTTTTCCATTTTAACCTCATGCCATCTCGCTCAAGAAGGGTCCACACTAACTTATTGTAATTCAAAATTTAAGGGTTCAAGATTTGAAGGGGGGATCAATTCCTTAACAAAATCAAAGGTATCATATATGTAAAATCTCTTCATTCCCCTTTGAGGGGCTTCATTTGCAATGAACACCCTAGAGGAGCATGTAACGAACATTATTAGGGTAATAATTAAATAATTATTATAGTATTTAGTTGTTAATGTGAAGGGACATACCCCTTCATTATGAACGCTCAAGCCATATTAAAGGAGAGCTATGTTGTAATACCCTATCATCTCTTATCATATCATTAATATACACTTTCCTTATGGCTTATCTCATTTACCAAGTCTTTTGGTGAATTCATTATATGAATGAATAATTATTTGGCTCATTTGGTATCAGAGCCTCTCGGCCCGTGATCCGGCCCTTGGCCACCCACTTCAGAGTTTCTCTATACACTTGGTCTTTGACCAGTCTTAGCTTTTGGCCATTTTCAGATTTCAAATTGAAGGAAGAAGATTCAAAATTCACCCGACTGTGTTAGGAACCCATGTCAATTCCTCTCTTTACTATGTTAGTATATCGTTGTTGGACGCATATGCTTTGTAAGTCGTCCCATAGTAATTGTTGATCCATAGTTTGTGTTATTGTTGTGAGGCGCATATGCTTTGTAAGCCGCCTGTAGTATTTGTTGATCCATAGTTTATATTGGCCCATGGTTTTGACCCATAGTATTGGCGTCCATGGTTTATATTGGCCCATGGTTTTGACCCATAGTATTGGCGCCTATTTTGGTATATAAGTGTGTGTTGAGGCCAAGGAAGACACTGTGAAGTTATTTTGTATTGAGCTTGCTCAAAGGAGATTGCCCCCTCGAAGTGGCTTGTGATTAATATAAAAGTGATTCTGAGTTTTGCTGCTATATTGTGTGTTTTGATTACTTGTTTGCTGCAGGTTCCTCACATCTGGTATCAGAGCACTTTCCTTGGCACACGTGGGAAATTGTTTTTTTTTTTGGGCGACGACTTTCAGATCAATTTCTGAAACTTTTTGCACAAAATCAGAAGAAACAGATTGCATATCTGGATTCCTCTTTCCAAAATACGCAGTTTCAAAAAAAAAATCATCTCATTTGGAGTCCTAAAAGTGGAGATATAGCGGATTTAAAATCCGCAATTTTTTAGAATTTCAGTGACGGCCGCGGAAATTGCGGTGCGAAAATCTTCTGAACGAGTGCCCAGATTTCTATTCCGATTTTATGGGTAGAAGCAGAGTGGTTGTTCCAGTTTCGGAAACATGCTATAATAGCGATTCTGAGCAATATAGATCCGGTTTTTGAACATTGGGTGGAATTTCTGCCCAATTTTTTTTCTGTTGCAGGTTCGGATCTGGGAATAATCCCTCTCCGCTTAACTATGGGAAGTACTTGGGCATAATCCCTAAAACTCATTGTGAGGAGTACCACAAGAACCCCGAAGTAGCTGGCCCATTGAGAGGACCTGCCAGCGAAAAGGGCAACGACCCCTGCCTGATTGACTAGTTCCCACCCGTGAGGTAAACCAAGAGCTGTCGTTTGTGGCCAAGCGGTTATCAGTTTTACCTGAGCCGTGGAGTGAGGGGTACTATCCCAATATGCAAGCCATTAGACAGCATTGGTGGCTGAGTGAATCCCTTGAACTGATAGGAAGCCGCACATACCTAGGGTCCATATCTATTTTTCAGTTGCACAATTGCAGATTTCCTCTGTCCAGAACTGTTGCCGGTCAGTTCCGCGCCGTTACAGATCCACCTGTTGCCGATCACTTTCGCGCCGTTGCAGATCCCTTCCTAAAAAATATCCTACTTATGGTTGTCACCTGCACAGGAGCAAAAATCATGGAGGAAGCACTTGCCGCCATCCAAGCCAAACTCCAGGAACTAGATGAAAAATTTATCGGTCTCCATCTTGAGCATTCAGCTATGAACACCAGACGACAGTCCGATCTTCATCAACCAATGGGTTCTCTTCTTCCAGCAATTTTCACAGTCCGAAGCTAGATTTTTCGCGCTTCAATGGTACTGATCCGACTGGATGGATCTATCGTGCAGAACAGTATTTCAGCCTTCATAATACTTTTGATGTCCACCAAGTTCCACTTGCCTCCTTTCATTTGGAACAGGAAGCTCTTCAATGGTATCGTTGGTACATCAAGGCTCATGACGAGCCAAAATGACCTGCTTTTTGCCAGCTCCTTTTGAAACGATTTGGTCCTAGTGCTTTTGATGACTTCACAGGAGCTCTCACTAAACTTCGCCAAATTGCCACTGTGAAAGAGTATCAAACTGAATTTGAGAAACGAGCTAATCACACTGCAGGATTACCTGATGACTTCTACCGAAGTTGTTTTATCAGTGGTCTAAAGGATGCAATTCGCTCTGAGGTCAAAATGTTTAGTCCCAACATAATGGTGGAATCCCTGGGGTTGGCTAAGTTGGCAGAAGACAAGATGACAGCCCAACAGCGCTCCAAATCCTCTTTTGTTCCCTTTCGAAATATGGGTTCTCAACGACCTCCCATTCCGCCAGCTCCTCGCTCACCTCCAATCAAGCATTTGTCTTAAACAGAGATGCAGGCACGCAGAGAAAAAGGGCTTTGTTATAATTGTGATGAGAAATTCAGTCGGGGACATCGATGTGTTCAAGAAAAGATCTATCTCTTGGATGTGGAATCTCCACCTGCCTCTGAAAATGGTGAAGAAGTTGCCGATGTAATGGATGCTCCGATTGACACTCAGGAGCCGCCCACTGACCCTCCATCTCAAGACGACCAACCCGAGATATCCCTCCATGCTTTAGCTAGAGTCACTGCCCCCCAAACAATGCGGGTACGCGGTTACTTCAAGAAGCTTCCTCTTACAATACTCATTGATTCTAGCAGCACTCATAATTTCATTGACCCTCGGATCGCCAAACAAGCTGATTGTTTTATCCATCCTTGCTCCAACTTTGAAGTCATGATTGCCAATGGGGGCACCTTACCTTGCAAAGGGAAGTGTTGTAATGTGTGTATCTCTATGGGAGATTATAACCTCCGCTCTGACATGTTTGCCTTGACCTTAGGCAGATGTGATGTGGTTTTGGGCGCTCAATGGCTGCGCACACTTGGACCCATATTATGGGATTTTTCTGAACTTTGGATGCAGTTCTCCCCCGATGGACACAAACACACATTGAAGGGATTACAACCAGGGTCTCTCAGCATCATCAGTTAACATCGCCTGGAAAAACTCCTTAAGAAGAGTTCCCATGGTGTCATTGCTCAGCTCCATTCCCTTCAAATGCAACCTTCAGCGGCCCCCACTACTCCTTTGGATCTCCAACAAATTCTGCATCACTATGCAGGTGTTTTTGCTGAACCAGTGGGACTTCCACCTTCACGACCAGAGGACCATTGTATTCTGCTCCTCCCTGGTAGCATTCCTCCCAACATCAGGCCCTATTTGCGGAAATTCATTCTGGTATTTTTTGATGATATCCTCATCTACAGTAAAACATGGGCTGAACATCTCCAGCATCTGGCTCTTGCAATGCAACTTTTCTCTGATCATCATCTCCATGCCAAAAATTCTAAATGTGTTTTTGACCAAAAGGAAGTTGAGTATCTCGGGCACATTATCTCAGCACAAGGGGTTTGTGTGGATCCTGCCAAAATCGCTGCCATGAACAATTGGCCACCTCCTAAGACACTCTAGACCCTTCGTGGTTTTTTGGGGTTGACTGGCTACTACCGCAAGTTTGTCAAGGATTATGGGAAGCTTGCAGCTCCATTAACTGCACTGTTGAAAAATAATGCTTTTACATGGACACATGTTACTGAGCATGCATTTGACAAGCTGCAACAAGCTATGTGTACTACACCCGTTCTAGCTATGCCCGATTTTTCCAAGCCCTTCACTATTGAGAGTGATGCTTGTGGCAATGGACTTGGTGCTGTTCTCCTTCAAGATGAACACACCATTGCGTTCCCCCGCGAAGCCCTTTCCGGTAAGAATTTAGCTGCCTCTACATATGAGAAGGAAATGATGGCCATTTTGCATGCAGTCCAACAGTGGCGACCCTACCTCTCAGGGACTCATTTCTGCATCCAGACTGATCACCAGAGTCTGAAATATTTCCTAGAACAACGTGTATCCTCCCCAGCACAACAGAAATGGGTTAGCAACCTCATGGGTTATGACTATGAGATCACTTATAAGAAGGGTAAGGACCATCTTGTGACAGATGCCCTTTCTTGCACATTTGATGACCAAGGTTCTCTTTCCGCTATTTCTATGCCTGTTCCAAATTGGTTGCAATCGGTTCAGCAGGGTTATGTCAATGACTCTTCATTATCTCACATCATCCAACGCTTGGCCAACAACCCTTCTGCTGTTCCACATTACTCTTGGGATGGTACTTCACTGCGATAGAAGGGTCGTCTGGTGCTTCCCCAGAACACAGCTCTTCAACAAGCTATCTTCTATGAACTCCATGCTTCTCCGTTAGCAGAGCACTCTGGTTTTCTCAAAACGTATGAACAGGCACGGCGCAACTTCTTTTGGCAAGGCATGACAAGGACAATTCAACAGATGGTGGTTGAAGGTGATACCTTCCAGTGCAATAAGGGTGAAACAACACCCCTTCCGGGATTGCTCGAGCCCTTGCCCATACCTCCCTAGATATGGACAGATATTTCTATGGATTTCATTGACGGGCTCCCTAAATCTGGAGGGAAGACTGTGATTTTGGTTGTGGTTCATCGCCTCTCCAAATACCGTCATTTTTGTGCTCTCAGCCATCCCTATACAGCCTCTGCCATTGCTCAAATTTTCCTAGACCAGATCTTTCGTCTTCATGGAATGCCTTCTTCCATTGTCTCGGATCGTGATGCGACTTTCACCAGTCATTTTTGGACAGAACTCTTTCACCACACTGGCACCAAACTGAAGATGTGTTCAGGTTATCATCCCTAAACGAATGGTCAAACTGAAATTATCAATAAATGCTTGGAACCTTATCTTCGTTGCTTCTCCTCTGAGCAACAACATCAGTGGGAAAAGTGGCTCCCTCTCGCTGAATGGTGGTACAATACCTCTTACTGCACTGCCTCTAAAATGACTCCATATGAAGCAGTTTATGTTCAGGCACCGCCAATTCTTCTTCCTTACACCCCCAGCAGTTCTCCAGTTCAGGCAGTTGACGCGGTCCTTCGCATTTTGTGTGAAAACCTTCACATGGCAGGCAATCGCATGAAGCAACAAGCTGATCAGCACCGTTCTGAGCGCACTTTTGAAGCCGGTGATATGGTTTTTCTTCGTCTCTAGCCTTACAAGCAATCCTCACTAAAACTCAAAGGGAGTCATCAGCTCGCCCCAAAGTTCTATGGGCTATATAGGATTATTCAGAAGATTGGGTCTGTTGCTTCTAAATTGGAACTTCCGCCTTCTTCCCGCATTCATCCAGTATTTCATGTCTCTTGTCTGAAGAAAGTTCTTGGCACCAACATCAAAGGCCAAACTATTTTACCAGAACTGGATAATGAAGGATCCATCTTTTTGGAGCCGGAGGCTATCCTCAATAAGCGCACTCGTCAGCTTCGCTCTTGCTCTATCACAGAGGTCTTAATTCAATGGCATGGAATGCAGCCCGAGGATGCTACGTGGGAACCACTCCTCCAGATACAGCGACAATTTCCACATCTAAAGCTTTGAGGACAAAGCTTTTTCTAAGGGGGAGGGGATTTTAGGAACCCAAGTCAATCCCTCTCTTTACTATGTTAGTATATCATTGTTGGACGCATATGCTTTGTAAGTCATCCCATAGTAATTGTTGATCCATAGTTTGTGTTATTGTTGTGAGGCGCATATGCTTTGTAAGCCGCCTCTAGTATTTGTTGATCCATAGTTTATATTGGCCCGTGGTTTTGACCCATAGTATTGGCGCCCATGGTTTATATTGGCCCATGGTTTTGACCCATAGTATTGGTGCCTATTTTGGTATATAAGTGTGTGTTGAGGCCAAGGAAGCCACCGTGAAGTTATTTTGTATTGAGCTTGCTCAAAGGAGGTTGCCCCCTCGAAGTGGCTTGCGATTAATATAAAAGTGATTTTGAGTTCTGCTGCTATATCGTGTGTTTTGATTACTTGTTTGCTGCAGGTTCCTCACATACTGCTCCTCACATCTCCTTCAATCCACACGCTCTACTACCCATTCTCCTACAACTACTAGACCTCCATCTATGCGCTCCCTCTCTCACGCCACCATTCTACTTCGCCCACACACTCCTCAGCCATCACTCCACACGCTACCACACCACGTCGCCGCAACCACATCCTCTCCCCATCCTCCAATTTCCATCACCTTTTTCTCGCGCTGCCTCCCACCACCGCCACTCCATCTCTTATCATATCATTAATATACACTTGGAACCTTATGGCTTATCTCATTTACCAAGTCTTTTGGTGAATTCATTGTATGAGCGAATAATTATTCGGTTCAGAGAAAACATCAGTATTCATGCCTTCTTAACAACCCTCATTTGACACTTTAGACACATAATGTTTTATTCCACTATAGGTTGTTAATTGGCATCACTATGATCTACTCATTCTTGCATACTTTCCAGTCATTTGGTTTATATTTATGTCCTTTGCTCCTTTTTGATATCAACACTAAGGCACTTGCTAAAAAAAGGTGAACCATTTGTTGGGCATGTGCTCTTAGATGTTGTTGGAATAAGTGTTGTATTGCATTGTATAAGCATGTCCCTTGGGTTGTGATTGTGTCAAAGAGCCGTATTCTACAGCCCAATAAGGGGGTGTGTATTTCCTTTCATGCTCATCCTGGAGCTAATACGTGTCCTTTTTAAAAAATAATAAAATTTTATAAAAAATAACATGTTGGATATTAAAAACATTTACAACACACACACACACACACACACATAACTACTCAAATTTAGTTAAATTAAAATTCTTCCTAAACATTTACTCTCTGAAAATGGGTTTGGACATGGGAGATTTGATCCCTCTTGGTGCTTGGTAGATCCCCATTAACATGGATCTATGCTGGTCTAATGCCAATTTAAAGAAGTGGTTGTGGAGATGATGCATGGTCGAGTCTTGATGGAATTGCTCCTCCTCCACATGGTTCTTGTTGGTTGTGATTTGTATGATTGCCACCTTTTCTTTTCTGGGATTTGGATTTCATGGACCTATTTGGTTGACTCCTTTGCTAATTAGGATCTTTATTGGGCCTCATGCATTACCTGGGTTCTTAGTTAGTTGAGGGGTGTCCCTTGGGTCTCAAAGTGCTTTATATATTATGGTATACTTTTTAAGGGACTTACTTAATCAAACTTTCCCCTAACTTGAGTGG
>LPNX011146998.1:22083-24583 GCA_001517045.1 Pseudotsuga menziesii
ATACTATAATTAGTCGTCTTCTTTTTGAACTTGTGTAGTGGGAGGATTCCATTTGGGTGGTAAAAAGTTATGCAATTTCTTTGAACCAATTCGCCACTTCTTCAATTCAAAATAGTTATGCATTCAACAACTCATTATCTAAGATTTTGCTATCTCCCCCATATTAGATCTTTAAATTTTTGATAGGGGCTCAAGTCCCACATTTTTTTCTCAAGTTTATTACTATATCAAAGTCAAACTTCTAAAATGCTACCAACTAACCTAGCATGAATATAATTCTTTCTCCCAGTATTGACTTATTTGCTAAGTGTTTCAACATGAAGCTACATCTAAAGAATATGAATGTATTATCTAGTAGGTAATGTCTGAATCTTTGGATTGCATAAACCATCGTAAGTCCTTGCCATTCTATCATGAAATATGTCTTTATATCTAATAACTTTATGGGATGGTGCAAGCTAATGCTGGTCACTTATGACACATTCGTAATGGACTTTTGGAAAAACAGAAATCTGAACATCAAAAAGCAATATTAGAGGTACCTACACAACTTTTTGGAATATGGCGTAAGAATATCAAACGTGGACAATCGGATTAACTTCTATAATATATAACTTTTATTTATGAAAACCAAGCATAAATCCCAAAAAACGAGGTTCTTCTAAGATTGGTATGTTATATTTTTCCCAAAAAATAATGAATATGTTTGCGTTGGTCCACTCGTTTGGTATGCAAATGGTGGAATTTTGTTAAAAAATTATATAGAGTTGTAGATAACAGGTGTGTCTAGTGCAGCGTTATTTTTCCATATTTATTTATGTTATAATTTTTAAATTTTCAAATTAAGGAAGTCAGTGACGCCCTAAAATGATGAGGTCGAGCATTGGTCCACCACATCTTGGTCTTAACATAGTCAATGAACGATATTTTTTTTCGGATGTAGGTCTTTGTGTCTTCTTGTGCGGGTTCTTTTCCGTTTTCTAAATAGGTGATCCAATCAAAAGTTATAGCCGAAGAAAATAGCCTACCTTTTGTGTTAGATTGACGTTAGTCCATTTAAAATTAAATAGGAAATAGAAAAAGATAATAGATTGAAATAAAAATTACATATTCAGAATCTATAGACAGAGTTACACAAGTGTGTGAATTTTCATTAGCATTGGACAAGCGTGGCATATGGAAAATCATGCATGAAATAGGAGAAGTGGTACAAAACAAGTTTTTATATCATAAGAGAGTCCAAACCACTTGGTTGGGCAACACAAACCTAAAACCAAAGCAACCAAGTCATCCACCACGTAGGTTGGAAAAAAGGTTCCGCCAAAATTCTAAATTTAAATCACGCAGGCGCGTAGTTTAAAACACAACGCACATGCACTAGAAGCGCGATCACACTACTTTGTGTGCACGCGTTAAAGACACATGCACGCATTTGTTAAGTAAACACTTTGTTTTGATTTTATTTTCAAACATTTGCAATGGAATGATGATGATGAACAATGATGATGAGGATGAGGAGGATGATGACAATGATGATCAAATGAGGATGATGACTATGATAATGATAAGGAGGATGACAATGATGATGGTGATGATGATGAACAATGATGGTGATGATGATGAGGAGGATGAGGATCACGATGACTATGAGTATGATGACAATGATTATGATGACGATGACTATGATGATGATGATGATGATGATGATTACGATGATGAGGATGATGTTGTTGATGACAACGATGATGATGAGGAGGAGGAGGAGGAGGATAACGACTATGATGATGATCATGATCATGAGGATGGTGAGGACGATGACTATTGCTATGGTGACGGTGATTATGATGAGGATGATGATTGCGATGATGAGGATGATGATGTTGATGACGACGACGATGATGAGGATGATGATGACTATGATGATGACTATGATGATGAACAATGATGGTGATGATGATGAAGATGATAATGAGGATGACGACAATGCTGACGATGATGAGGAACAATGATGATGATGATGATTGTGATGAGATGATGATGATAAGGATGATTTCATTGACGATGATGAGGACGATGACTATGATAATGAGGATGAGGATGAGGATGATGATGACGATGACGATGCTGATGAACAATGATGGTGATGATGAGGACAAGGACGAGGACGAGGATGATGATGATGACGATGACGATGAGGAACAATGATGTTGATGATGATAGGTTTAGTTGAAACTTTGCTTTGATTTTATTTTCAAGCATTTGCAATGGAATGATGATGAGGAGGAGGAGGATGATGACAATGATGATCAAATGAGGATGATGACTTTGATGATGATGAGCAGGATGATGACAATGATGATGATGATGACTATGATGATGGTGATGATGAGGATGAGGATGAGGATGAGGATCACAATGACTATGAGAATGATGACGATGATTATGATGATGAGGATGAGGATGATGATTATGATGATGAGGATGATGACGTTGATGATGA
>LPNX011146998.1:27083-32659 GCA_001517045.1 Pseudotsuga menziesii
TCAATGGCCGCTTCACAAAGAAGCCCTCTTCACAAAGAAGCCCTTGAAAACCATGTCGTTGTAACATATTCCACGTTAACATTTTATGTTTGATCAATAGCCAAATGAAGCACTTCACTTTCTGAGGGACCTTAACTTTCCAAATGACCGTATACCACCACTTTGACTGATATAAATACAGATCAGCAAAAATGGACTTATAAACCAAACAAACTTTAAAAGAATCAACTTACTTATCTCCAAACCAAACCAAATAATCAAGATCATAAGAGAGAACAATACCCAAACCCTTTAAGCTATCAACATAGACTTCTAATTCCACCGCACACAAATCATTCAAGCCCAAAGAAGACGCAGAAGACAAGAAGGTTACCTACCTATCATCGAGAAAAAGTATGTAGCTTCTTTTAGTTTATGTCCATGTCGCAAAGTTATTGTTTTCACTTTCTCGAAGCTATGTACATTTGTTACTTTATGTTACAATATTATTATTTTCATATGTTGAGAAATGATAACATAGTGTTCTTTTAAAACATTTATATTTTAAAATTGCTATGTGTTTTTTACATTTTGATTCGTTAATATAGATGTAAAACTTTAATATTTAAAAAAAAACTATATAATTGATCAATTTTGATACTTATCCCATAAACAAACGGAAGATATGTAGATTTGTTACTTTGTGTCACAATATACTTGTTTTGACATATTAATATATGTGAAAAAGTATAACATAGTGCTTTTTAAAATATTTAAATTGTTGTGTGTTTTTACATTTTGATGGGTTAATAATATTGATAATTAATTGATGTGAAGATTTAATATAAGAAAACCATAAAATGAATAAATATTTATACTTATATTATAAACAAAAGGAATATAAAAAAAAAAAAACCATATTTTTGTTTATACTTATTGTTAAAATAATAAATATTTATACTTATATTAAAATATATATATATATATATTTTTGTTTATACTTATTGTTAAAATGAATAAATATTTATACTTATATTAAAAAAAAAAAAATTGTTTATACTTATTGTTACTTTACGTCACAATAAACTTGTTTTCACATATTGATATATTGAAAAATTATAAAGTAGTGCTCTTTTAAAATATTTAAATTGTTGTGTTATATATATAAACAAAAGAATTGATAAATTTTTATACTTATGTTATGTTATGAATAAAAGGAATATAAAAAGAGAAATATAAAATTATATAAGAAATAAATTTTGATATTTATTTTAGGAATAAAAATAAAATATATAAAAAAATTTGGAAATAAAAAGACTCAAGTTCAAATAAAATTGACTTGTTCATTATGTTTGGCCATAAAATTTTACAAAGAATCACAATGAGTCCACCTAGGAATGCATAGAACACACAACAAGACACATTGTGCACAAACATAAACACACAGATTGTAGCGTATATTATTGTGTCTAACCTACGAGAATTCAAACTAGGTACTTATTGCCACAAAACTAGCTATATACCCAACAATATTGACAACAATTGGTTTAGATAACCCATTGGGTTATTTTTCAAGGAAAACCTTGTAAAGGGATTCCCGAACACTTCCCTACATTTCACATATGGTACCCAGTGCAAACCCATATGTGTTTATTCTGATGACTGACCTAACAAGGACATCAA
This sequence comes from Pseudotsuga menziesii, assembly GCA_001517045.1. Classification (NCBI taxonomy): domain Eukaryota; kingdom Viridiplantae; phylum Streptophyta; class Pinopsida; order Pinales; family Pinaceae; genus Pseudotsuga; species Pseudotsuga menziesii. The sequence goes on from LPNX011146998.1 coordinate 28,746, forward strand.
GTGAAGCATGCAACAAATACAACTAGTCCATAAGATCAACCCTCATATCTACTATGTGAAGCTTAAATCACTCAACCACTTAAACTAGTTTGCCCCCCACCCCCTCCACCCCACTCTCTCTCCATATCTATATATCCCCTCCTCTTTCCCAAAATATTAGGTTGGAGAAAAATTCAACCACCAACAATTATCAATTTAGTGAGGCAAAACATGACTTGAACATCAACTAAGCTAGCAACCAAGAACTCCACAACATAATCCACCTTGAAATAATTAAGATGAAGGGTGGTCAACCACTGGCAATAATAACGATTATAACCTAATGACATTCAACTCTATGTAATAAACATAAACTATATAAATAAATATTAAATATTAAATGATAATAATAAATGAATGGTCTCTTGTCCATGATATAAGTATAATGTCAAATGGCAATGTATTAACATATTATTCATTCATATTAAATTATTTAGATTTGTTTTTGTTCTTTATGGATTTTTCCATGTTGCCCTACATATGCTAGTTATTTTGTGGTAAATGAAGTCTGTTCATTTCATTAGTATTAGAGTTACGTTATTGTAACGTCCCCGACCCTCCGAACGATGAAGAGGACGCTACCATAACATTAAACACCTGAGAAACTGCCCCATGAACATGTATGTACATAATATGCTGAAACAAAATGCTTGAACTAGAACATGCATACATGATTATTTATCATACAACAGAAGCAAACACGCATTCATATAAGCATTCAACATGTTCATCATATTCATTAAACAATAAATACAAATACATAGATGAAATGGTCAAGATTACTTATCTCATAAAGAACTCGTCCCACAACCAGCTACGTCGCTACAACGTTCCACCCAACCATAGGCTATCATGCTCTTAAATCTCTCAGTAATGCTTCCACCCCTGAGCTGGGCATGATTCCCCAAGGAATAAGGAACAAGCAGGATTACACATAGCCAAGGATACACAAAACACAGCCAAGCCAACACAGTTGGGTTTATCAGGCCATCAACAATACATCCAAGCCAACATGGTCGGGTTTATCAGGCCATCAACAAGACATCCAAGCCAACATGGTCGTGTTTATCAGGCCATCAAGGAGCTAGGAAAGGATAAATGCTAAGCTGGTGAGCCCATTACAGAGCTAGGAACACCTACACCAGAACTAGCCTGACTTCTAAGACACCCACACACACCCAACACAAGGAATCAGTCCCTTCTCTACTACACAGTCCCTAAGGCCCTGACTTCCCTTCCAGTGCTATTCATGGGTTGTGGAGAAGAAAGCCAGCTCTCTAGCTCTGTTTGTGTGGTTTCCAAACACACCAGGTTTATCAAGCAAACCAAGCCCCCATCCCTGCTTCCAACACAGTCCGAAGACCAACCACTACATACACGTAGTCACATAAGAGATTCACAGCTTAGGCAAGGAAAACAATTCCTGAGTCGTTCTTGGCCCTATCGTGGCCAAAACGACTCCCAAAACAACCTACAGTAGCCCCAAAATGTAAAACAGACACAACCAGCAACGTGGGGAAACAACAGCCCGTTCTCAACAATGAAGCCACCGGGAAGACTTACACAGATCTCAATGGGGAAGGAAAATCAGCCTCCCAACTTGTGCATGAGAGAAATTTACACCAGATCCCAATATATGGATGGAAACACACCAGATACCTCTCTATGGAAAATGTAAGTGACAGTCAAAACGGCTCCCTCTTCTGGCTGCGTGAGACCAAACAAAAAGAACAATCCTCTGGGTGAGACACAGGACATTTTTCCCTATGTGAGAATGAGCGATGATGGAGAATGGCAAGCCGGAAGTGTGGGAGTGTTCCCAGCACCGTCGTGGAGAGAGTGGAATGATGGGCGTAGTCGTTTCTTCTGCCCAACATGAGGTTCGATTCATTGGTGGAGTGTGTGTGTGAGAAAGGACTGAAAATCCTGCCACACTCCACTCCCAGCAAAATAACTGCCTCAACTACTCTGCAGAGCATTAAAGTGGTAGTTGGATAAGACAAGGGAAGTTGAGCAATTCAAACAGGGTGGTGACACATGGATTTCCCCCCCATAGCCCAAGGTTTGACAATTCCCCCCCTTATCCTTGGGAAAATATGCCCTTTTCATTATGGTTGCAGTGAGCATAGCTGGTTGGGTTCATTTAATTAAAAATGTATATTTGTACATGACGACAAAACTTAATATGTATGCTGCATGCCCTGATATACCATCGGTGACAATTCCAATCCAAAACATAGCATAACCAATCGATGGTGGGGCCTTGGCCTTTAGCTCTGCACCATGATTATTTACAATATATACATCATATACATCTAATGCAACGGGGTCAAAATCGGGGTGTTGCAGTTATAATCAAGGCCTCACACTTCTTATTTTAAACTTTGTATGAATGAACTTTTTGAGAGTTCATAATTTTTTTCAAAGATCCTTCGATCCTTAAATATCTTTCACCAAAATAATTGGCCCTTTGCCATATGGAATTTAAAATTTATGATGAAAATTAAAGCATTCCAGTACCCAATAGCATTTTCAAGAGGAAAACTCATAAAATTGATTTCATAGAAAAAATGCACATTAATAACTATAATTATGAGGGTGAGAATTGAGTAAATTAAATAAAAAAATTACGTTGTAGATTGTTTATTGAAAAGATAAGATAAATAAATCAATTATCATTACTTGCACCAAAGAGGTGCATTCTACAACCCACTAGGGGAGAGATGTGTAACTCTTTCAGTGCTCATTTTAGAGTTGACACGTGTCCTTTATAAAAAAATAAAAAAATATTATTAAAAATAACATGTCGGCATAAATTAAATTTAAATTATTTAGAATCACGTATATATCAAACAATATAAATTAAATAAACTAAAACCATAAACATTGGATTATACATGTCCCCATCATTTCCACTCTAAAAAAGGGTTTACACTATGAGAGATTTGATCCCTATCGATGCTTGGTAGATCCCCTTTTAGATGGATCTATGCTGATATTTAGATTTCTACATTGACAAATGAAGTGATAATATGAAAGTCTATCTATAATACATAAATAGATTAACCTATAATCTTTAAACAACTTTCAATAATGATAAAAAAAACATTTAAAAAAGTTACTTTAAAAAATAATGACCAAAAAGCTTTTCAAGATAATTAAAAAAATTGAAATTGAAAGATGATGAGAAAGGAACATTTCCATTACTTCACCAAACACCAAGGACCTATAGCCTTACTATTGTGTCGAAAGTAAACATTTATATAACCACCTTATAGCTCTCAAAAGAGAGTTAAATGTTATATCTCTCAAAAGAGAGTTAAATGTTATTGTGCCACCATGTGAAGGAAAGTTGAAGCCAAAGTTGTGTCACCAAACTCAATCAATCGGGCCATCAGATGTATTGTGCATGTATCATGTCACCTTGTTAGGGGAAGTTGAAGTAGATTCATATTTTAATATCCTCTTTTCCCATGTTATATATATACATATAAGAAATTATTATAGAAGGATGAAATAATAACCCATAATACTCATACAATTTGTCACTTAGAGATGATGTGGAATATGGTTGTTCCAACACCATGGAAACAATTAAATGAAGTGATATATTAATATTATTATCTAATTAAATAATAAATTTAAGAAAGAAAATATGGAATTGGATGTTTCAAGGAAAAAGTTAACTAAAGTGATATATTAATATTATTATTAAATTAAAAATATTATTATTGGAAAAATATATAAATAAAAGTGATGAATATTTTAACAGTATGTAAGAGTTTGATAAAAATTTATAATATAAGGAATTATATAATTATCATAGAGTTTAGTAATTTATTTAATTATCATAGATGGAATTATTATAGAAGGAT
>LPNX011147005.1:1960-27798 GCA_001517045.1 Pseudotsuga menziesii
GCTTTTACCTCCAAGTCAATCTCGTTCATAAACCCCATTGTATCAGAAACAACGCGATAGCAATTCTCGTTCATAAACCCCATTGTATCAGAAACCCCTCCCATTCCCATTCTAAATCTCACAGATAGCACTTCTCTGCTGCACCCAGAGCTTCTCGTGATGCCGATTTAACAATATAAGCAAAAACCCAAAATAATCCTGCGGTTCCCGACTGGCTTTTACCTCCAAGTCAATCTCGTTCATAAACCCCATTGTATCAGAAACAACGCGATCAGCAGTTCCTTAATGCCCCAGTCTCATAGCTATGAGGAAGTCGTCCGCATAACGTGTATATTGAACAAATGGGAAGTGTTTTGACAAACTCTTTTCTCTTTCAATTGTGAAAAATATGTTCAATGTATTTTATACCATCAACGAAAATTACATCATCATGTGAGGGATGGGACCATGTACTAATAACCATGTGTTTTCCTAAGAGGCATATAACCTCATAAATTGTCTAGCCTCTTAGTTAACCTTTTGTGGCAATAATAAGAAACTAACATTATTTTGATATGCTATTCAACAATAGGATTTTGAAAAATTAAAGAAGTAACAATGCTTTGAATCAATCCTTCTTACACTGATTCTCACCTAGTAATTTCATATCAATACTATTATGCCTAATTTTGTAAAGAGAGAAGTTATTATGTAGCATGGTCACCCTATTCATAATGATTTTGATTCAAGGAATTTTAATGATGCAATATGGAATATTATTTGATGTATGGCAAGAAAATATGTCACAAGGAAAAAATACTCACAACCAAGGGAAAACCCTACTTTGAAATGTCTTCATTGTCGAGCTCTTTCCTTGATTTAAGGGCTTCCTTTGTTTGGATAGTTTCTAAGGTTACAAATTGGTTTTGACTCAGGTCTTATTTTGTATCATTTATGGGTTTGGGAGTACCATGTTTTTCTCCCTCTATTCAAGGATCTGGATGCTTTTTGAAACTCTTATTCTTTCTGCTAGGTTGGGGGTAGGTTCTTTGGGTAGTTCTTGTTGAAATGACTACAATCATGACAACTATTGCACTATAATGGCACATGTTCATAGTGGAATGGTTGCACAAGGGTCTATTTGTTGATTTTGGAGCTCTATCTCTCATGGGATCTCTTCTTCAAGTTATACTTCAATGTGAATTCAAGCACAACTAAAGAACTTCGGTCTTGGATCAACTCTATCAACAACTCTTCTTAACTTATTCCATATTGCCTCAAGGCTCTTAATGCATAGTTGTTAAAAGAGATACGCGGCAATCTCTCCCACACTAAAACATATGATGGAATATCCTATTTTAGCTCAAAATCTAGAGACCATTGATTAAGATGCATGTGTGTTATTGAAATCCATTTTTTTCTAGGTGAGAATAACTCCTTGAGCGTCATCGCTTAAGTGACGCTTATGAGACTAGCCGTCGCTTAAGCATGGCCCTCTCACCTTTTGTAGATTTGTCGAAAATCACTTTGAAGATATCATTCTTCATGTGAAGATTTGAGTCGACCAAAAAATATCAATCAAATGCTTTGAATTTAATTAATGGTTAAAAATATTGAAACAACCAATTATATAAAATATATGAAATTTAATTTAATTATTTAAATTATATATAAAAATAAACAAGGTAGATAACAATTCATTAATAAGGGATGCGCCGTTGCTTAAGCGACGCTTGCTAGGATAGCCGCCGCTTAAGCGATGCTTATGAGCCTAGCCGTCGCTTAAGCGACGCTTAAGACCACAATTTAAAAAAAAAATTTAACTTTGTGATTTTTGGTAGGTTTAAAAGAAAAAATCCACGCCCTGTCGGAAGTAATGGTCGGATTTTGGATCGAAATGTAGTAGTGATGGATGCCATCCTTGAAAATAATGAAGCCAAGTAGCCTGTCAGTCTCAACACAAAAAACACATTTGTGTGGATTCAACTATATGTTGTAATGGTGGCATCTAAGAAAAATGGCTCTCAAATGATCAACATGATGTTCTCGATGCTACGAATGGGAAGGTAAGTCATCGAGGTATGACTCCACGATATGTTTAATGTCATGGAAAGAGTAGGACATGGTGCGTTGAAAGGTAGCACCATCATTCTTTAGGCCAAAAGACAACTTTCTATAGGCAAAGGTCCCCAATGGGAAAATGAAGGTCATTTTATGTTGATCAGAAGGGAGTATCTCTATTTGATTATAGCAAAAAAAACCATCCATGAATGAGAAGATTACGGTTCCAGCATAGTTATCGATGATTTGATCAATGTAAGGAGTAGGGAAATTGTCCTTAGGACAAGCCCTATTGAGATCTTCAAAATCGATACAACCCCTAATCGTTCCCCATTTTTTGTTTACGGGGACGATGTTAGAAACCCACTTTGTCAATGGTACGGGGTAGATGAATCCAACCTTAAGAAGTTTCTCAATTTCATCCTTAATGGCTGGCGATTTTTATGGATGAACTTGACTTAACTTTTCACGAATCAGTTTGGCATCAAGGTAAGTCCTAATCTCGTGAACCACAATCGAAGGGTCTATCCCTGACATTTCTTCAAACGTCCAATAAAAAATGTCTCTAAAATTCCTTGAAAAGGGCCATATAAGACCTAAGTTCAGAAGCATATAAATTTTGGCCTACGTGAAGATTTTGTACAACTCCAGGTTTCACTAATATATCGACTGGAACTGTCTTAGTAATATTTCTCATATTACCCTTGGACTCAACATTATGGCTGAACACCAGTGATTGAGGTGTAGTTACAATATCATATGAAACCATTGTTTCAAAATGATCTTCTACCATATGGTAACCGAAAAGGAAATATGATCAATGATGATGGCCTTTCCAGGGAATCTCTTTTAAAGACATGACTTCCATGATTGATTCATTTGACGAAAGAGTTTGCAAAAGATAATGTATAGATGGGGGGGGGGGGATCTAATCAATATGGAAGGTGATAAGGGTTGGATGCCACCAAAATATGATAATTAATGGTGGGGTCATTGGTGGATTGGATAGTCTGGTAAGTCTGTTCAAAATTATTGAAAGAGGTCAAATCAACAACTGATTTTTCTTTGTCTGAAGTGCCATGACTCTTAGAGGAGATCATATTCACAGACACGGTCTGAGTACAGGGAGGATTGGTTAATGGAAATATTCCAATAAGTTAAGAATCTTTGAGAAGACCTACCCCTACGTCCTGATATGGTGAAGTCGTAGAATCTAATAGCGAGACATTATTCACAAAATTAGAACTTGTGTTTAGGGAACAAAACTCCAATTGATTTTATGTAAAAATATTTCGTTGAAATGGGAATTTGACTAATCAAACCACAGATGAGGCAACTATCTACATCGTGTAAAACCAATTCCTACACAAGAGGAGATTGTAGTCTAGAGGAGCATCGACAACTTCGACTTGAATGGACACTGATTTGCCCCCTAGTTCAACTCGGAGGGAGGGCAATATACATGAGGTTGAAAACCACGTCCATCAAAGGCCTTCAAAGTTGTGGGTGAACGGTTGATCTCAGGAGAGTCTATAACTCTCCAACATGATAAAGACATAACAAAAGTCGAGGTACCTTTGTCCAACATAGTGTGATGGAATTTCTTCCCAATAACCTTCGTAGATAGCTATAATCTAACTAATGGGAGAGTCGTGACTCAAAATCATCCAGTTTAAAGGCGACAATGTTACTATTCTCAGGATCCATACCTCCAAGAATTAACAATAGGTTCTTCTTTGCGTAGGGCATGTTTGGAGTGCTTCGAGGGTAGACATAGTAGATGGTGCTTGGGCCAAATATTCTACTACCTTGTAGTATTGAGCAACCCATGCATTAGGTTTAAATACAGATTTTTGAATTGTACTCTTTGGTGGCTGAAAAACGACGTAGAGCATAGGTTTTTCAATATGAATATTGTTGGTAGGGGGAGGGGTGGAAACTGTAGGCTTATCAATTGAAGCGTTATCATCTTTCTTTTTTGGAGGTGGGTCATAGTTCTGGGATCTGGTGGTAATATTAATCATTTCATTAGACATCATTTTAACCTCATCTATAGAGGACAAGGAAGACCCGTGTAAAGATTGATGGTCATCCAATTGTTGCTGGGTAGGGAAAGGATTGGTCAAGACTACCAGCGTGGGAGAATTTTTTAAAAATTTGTTGACCTCTTCACATCAAGGACATTCTTTGGTGAAGTGGCCACCTCCACATATGAGGCAAGGAAACCTTGCCTTTCTCTTGCTCTTAGATTCGATATCTGGGTTTTGTGTTTTATTACTCTCCTGTTGATTTTCAAACTTTTTTGATTTATTCTTTCCTTTCTTTTTATCCCCGAAGATTCAGAGAAATGAATGGAATTTACCTCGATAGAGGCAACATGAGGAGAGGAGGTTTTGGGATTTGTGACGACCTGGCTAGCAGGTTGGTTTTGCTTTTTCGGGGATTTAGCCATCGGTTGTGTCTAAACAGAACCAAGAACATTATCGGCAGGTGGTTATGTTGAAGGTCTCAAGGGTTTTGAAGTAGGACCGGGAGCATGTGGGATCAAGTCATAAAGAACACCTGATTAGGAAACCAAGTCCAAGTACTGAGCTCGGATAATGTCTTGTTCTTCAGTGACAACGCCTTCCATGGCAACATCCTGAGCAATGGGCGGAAGCAAAGACTTAGTGAACCAATCAGCAAGCAATTGATCGAGAATAGGTGCTTTAATCAATCTACGTCGTCGTCGCCACTCATGTATGTAATCAGATATATGGGTCGAAGTGGTCTGACGAAGCGAGGTTAAAATATCCTTACCCATATCATACCGAACTGGGAGTTGAAAATGTGTTAAAAATGCCATTGCTAAGGTGTTAAAATCCCAAAAAGAGTGATGGGGAAAATCTATATATCACTTGGCAGCAGTCCCAGTGAGGGTCCTTTGAAACAACCTCAAACGGATGGAACCATCCATGAGAGAGTTAGTGTAACGTCCCTGACCCTTCGACTGGGCAAGAGGACGTTACTAAACACCAAACATCCGGGCATCTAGCCCCATGAACATGATCATACATATAATGCTGAAGGAAGATACTTAAAAACATAAAACATACTACGATGCATACTTGTTCATATACGTAGCGGAATCAAAACAACATTCATTCATATACAATTCAATATTTAACATGTCCATCATCATAATTCATTAATAGTAAATACGATTGCAAAATAGATTAGCCAAGAATACTTATCTTATGAGAACTGTCCTGTAACCAGCTACGTCGCTGCAACGTTCCACCCAACCATAGGCCCGCGTGCTCTTTAATCTCTCAGCAACACTGCCACCCTCAAGCCGGGCATGATTCCCCAAGGAATAAGGAACTAGCAGACTTACACATAGCCAAGGATAACAACACAACAAGGATACATAGTTCAGCCAAGCCAACATAGTTGGGTTTATCAGGCGAACAACGGATCATCCAAGCCAACCAAGTTGGGTTTATCAGGCCATCCAGGAGCTGGGAAAGGCTAAATGCTAAGTTGGTGAGCTCCTTGAAGAGCTAAGGGCACCTACACCAGAACCAGCCTGACTTCTAAGACACCCACACACACCCAACACAAGGGAATCAGTCCTTTCTCTACAACGCAGTCCCTCAGACCCTGATCTCCCTTCCAGTGCTATTCAGGGGTTGTGGAGAAGAAAGCCAACCCACTAGCTCTGTCTATGTGGTTCCCAACCCACCAGGTTTATCAAGCACATAAGGCCTTCATTCACCACTCTAATGCAGTCCGAGGACAAAACCACTGTGTGCATGCAGCAATCGGCTATTAAAGCTTTAACAGGGGATATACAACTCCCTGGATCGTTCTTGGCCCTATCGTGGCCAAAACGATCCCACAGTAACCTACGGCAGCCCAAATCACAAGGGAAAACCACAGCCAACCCAAATGTGGATGAAACCACAGCCCACACAATGTAGGTACTCCCAGCAACCCAGTTGATCAAAGAAGAACAACAACCACGGTCCAACGATGAAGTAACCGAACATCACACAGTCTGACAATGGGAAAGGGAAAACGATCTCTTGCGTGAGGGTGAACCCCCAACGACCGAGAGAGTAACATAGTCGTGGTTCTCTTACCCACGTGAAGGTGGAGAAATGGCTGGTGGAGTGAGCATGTGGCAAAGACTGACAGTCCTGCCACCCACCACTTCCCAACAATAATTGCCTCAACTAAACAGGGGTTTAAGGTGTGACACGTGGCTTTTCCCCATGGGGTCCGGGTTTATCAATCCTGCCCTTAACCTTAGGAAATCATGCCCTTTTCAATTTGGTTGCAGTGAACATAGCTGGTTGGGTTTTTTTTAAATTAAAAATGCATAGTTACATGATGCCACAACTTTAATATGCATGTCGCATGTCCCGATGTACCATCGGTGACAATTCCAAATCCGAAACATAGCGTAACCAAATCGATGGTGGGGCCTTTGCCTTTAGCTCTGCACCATGATTATTTACAATATATGTATAATGTATATGTAATGCAAATGGTGTCAAAATCGGGGTGTTACAGTTAGATGAGCACCACAGATGATAGGTCATGACGTGGTTTTTGGGCTCCTCACCAGCTTTGCTGTCAAATTTGGGTATATCCGAAGGTAACTTTACTAGAATAGATGGCCATGAAGGATCATGGTGGATAGGATCGTTGATCAAACACAACAAATCTAGTACATCAAGTGTAGCCTTAAAAGGAAATTGTTGATTTAGTTGCAGATACTGGTAATATTGATAAGGCATTAGAATACTAGTAGGGCCATAAGCAGATTGATAAACGAGAGTCGATGATCCTCCAATAATAGGTTGGTTTGGTTGCAGTTGGTTTCCAAATGGGCCACTTGGTGGGCAGCCTCTGGGTGGTGGACCTTTGTATGGGGGACCTCCAAGTGGGACTCCGGGTGGACCTCCGGGTGGTGGGCCTTTGTATGGGGGACCTCCAGACAAGGGACCTTCGGGTGGCAGACCTCCGTATAGGGGACCTCTGGGAAGACCTACAAATGGGGGACCTCCAGGTGGTCCTACGGGCGGGGGTCCTTTGGGTGGACCTCCATACATATTCACAAATAGGCTTCCGTATGTAAAGACATTCGACCAATTAGGTTGCCCCCATGGGGTGTTAACGTTACCAGGATAAAGAATGTCGGGAGAAAATTTTCCCTAGGCAATGGTTTGATAATTTTGGGTGGCCATTGTCTGCTGATTTCCTGGGTAAAGGTACCCCCATGTAGGTTGATTAGACGTCGGTTGAACCCATGGTGGTTGTCTTGATGTAGAAGAAGAAACAATCACATTTGCGGTTGTGGAGGGTAGCCCAACCATGGGATACCCTAGAGAAACACTCTGCCCAAGAGTGGCCCAAGATTGGAACTTGTTCTCATGGTCATAGTGACAACTTGTCATGGAGATTACCCCCTAGTGACGAGGTTCATAGGAGAACCGAGGATGGAGGGGAGAGATTGAGTTGACATGGCAGGGATAAAAGGCTAGTTGGTATCATAAGAAACCACACTTTGAATTGGTATTTCAAATACGATAGAAGCATAAGACCAAACATGGGTATGGTATTTCTGGGGTGGTTCTTTCTGAACGGCTTGGAAAAGGAGAGAGACTCCTCCTTCTTATGATTTCTCCCCTCGTGCATAAATTGGACACCATCTCATGGATGGGTTTAAATACTCATCGTTCGATAATAACAACCTTGAACTAGGTGGGTGGTAGCATAACTTAAAGCAGTAGCGTTGTACTAAAAAATTGTTTGTCCCAAGGAAGTCTCCCAAAAAGGAGCAGTTGGACCAAATTCCACTACCACAGGGTCATGTGAGGGTGGAGCAAACACCCAATCTTGTGTGCTAGAATGACCTTCTGTTGAAAAATGAAAAGTTGAATCATGTGGAGGAGGAAGTTGTACCAGTATCAAGGTAGAGGCGGGTGGATTCTCCATAGAAGAATACTCTTCCCCCGATTCAACAGTTGGAACACCTTCCACAGAAGGATCAGTTGTGACAGGCTGGTCCATGGTCAACCTTTGTATTTCTCCCACGATGGGAGGAGATTCAGGCGGTAAACCCTACAATTTGCAAGTTCTCCTCACAGGTGGTTCAACCATAATGACAACCAACCACTTCTACTCTAAAGATTTACTATTAAAAAAGATCACACACAAACGATTCTACGCAAGCTAAGGTCACAAGCAAACTTAAGTGATAAGAGGTTGAAAAAGTCGAAACCTCACTAGAATTGTTAAGTTGTCGCAACTCGTGATATACCACAGGGTTCAACAGTGAAATGTGACAAGGAGGATTGGAACTGTACCCTTGCCTGAATACCAGACTACCTAAATGACACATGCATAGTAGCTCCCCGAGTGATGTTCTCGGTGTATTGCTCCAACAGGTCGACCAAAAGGATTTTCTCAGTTGGTATCAATTCTTAGAAGGGTCTCCTTATATACACAAGGTACGTGGGAGCTCGAGTTCATGTTAGTGTTGTTTGTTGCACAACCGTTCGAAAGGGGCCTTCTTATATACTATCGATTATGTGAATAAATTTTCGATATAACTTTAGGGTACATGAAAAGTCGTTCGATATACCGATTGGTACGTGGAAGAACCGTGCGATCCCCAAGATGCAGTGCATGCAAAGGAACAACAACTCCTATGTTTATAGACGTCAGAACATGTCTTCTAACCTATCACTCAAATTACTAAGAATTTTAACCTAAGCTACCGTTCAATTTTATCTTGATGGTTAGTGATTGTTTTTGGAATATGAGGTAATTGGAAGATCAAATTATCTAAATGCCCATGCAATTTTCCTTTCGATGAAATCTATCGAGAGTAAGGGAGAGGTTCTTTCTTTTCAAAACACGAAATGAAAACCTTGTGATCGAAACAACTCGTTTCCTCAAACTTCAAATGCTTTCAGACAAGAAAAACTCTCAAGCGAAAGTTTAAAAGGTCTTCTATTGTAAAAAGTAAAAGGCTTCGTAATGCACAAATGTCTATTTTTCCTCAATCAATCTTCAAAAAGAAAACACTTCTAATGATTTAACTAAACCAGAAGCAAGTAACCAAACATTTATATTGTTTTTTGATATAATTTTAAACAAAGAAATGCAAAAACTCGCACTACAAAAATAGAGAAAACATATTATTTTTCCTTTTCCCAGATCTATAAAGCGCTTCTAAAGAACTAGTCATACAAACCATACACCCAAAACCTGATTTTGACATGAAACCATTCAAATTCCGAGGTTCTACTAAGACAACCTTTCAGGATTTAATCTAGAAAAGTACATTAAGGCTAAACACATAGAGTAAGACCTGTCAGTGGGTAGGAAAACAGATTGACTAGAACCAACAGATAGCAAAAATTTTGAAAGAAAAAATTATAGAGTTGGAGAAAGCCTACCTCGGCGCACCCTGTAGGGTAGAACCAGGGCATAGTACAATTATCAACGCACTATATCTCTTTGCCAAAGGTGATAACGACGCTTTCTGACTCTGGGAAGAAGGCGTTAACGATGCTTGTTGACAATAGACAACAGGTGTAAGGACGAGTCTGACGCCTTGTCAAATGCACCTAGGTGCATCGGCGGATGTGGAAACCAAAAGAATCAAACAACCTTCAGGATAATCCAATGTGAATCAAACTGGAATTATGGTTGGTAAATACACGAACCAAAGAAGGCAAATAATGGTGAAGTAAAGTGGATTACTCACCTTCGATCCTTAAATGTGTAAGAGACAATTTTTATAAGCTTGTAATAAAAAAACAACATCAAAATTCACAGATCCGATTAGTTTTGCTCCCCAGCGGAGTCACCAGTTTTGTTTACAGGAATATTCAATTAGTGCAGACAAAGATCGTTTCCCTAGTCTGCATGGGGAAGATCTAGAACAAAAAGCCACATCGATGCACCCTTCTCATAGATAATTGAACTACTTGAATGTTAAGCTTTCCTTTCCTTAGTGATGAAGGTCATCCTTGTATTATAGATCTTTTGTGATCAAATGTACATGCAAAGAACATGAAGAACAAGACAAAACGATGAAAGCAACAAGACAATTCAAATACCTATACTAATAGTCAAGGAGAAAAGTAATGAACAATTGAGATTAGCACAAATCGTTCATGGAAAAGGAGAACACATTTGTATTAATTATATAAGAAGAAGAAGCTGCAATCGAAGCCTTGACGTTGAAGCCTCGTTCTCATAATGTCTTTGACATCAACATTACACACACTCTACAAGCCTTACAAGCCTTGCTCACAATCACACTCTCTTGCCTCCTATACCAGCTATGATTCCAACAACATGAAGATGCTCTCTTGGTATTCTTCCCCCCTTCACTCATGAGAGGAAGCTTATATAAATAGGCCAAAGGAATCCCAAAGGGGTTGAGATATTTTGGGAGGAAGGTAGGGAATGATCCATAGGGGCTAGGATCTCGAGTGCCACCTATTCCAAGCAGTTGGGATCAACCTCCACGAGGACTTTCATTTAGAAGGTTGTCGAAATCTCCTTTTTTTTGCCTTTTTGACAGTACTGACGCTCTCTGCATATGGGCAAGATGCGTCGACGCTCTTTGTCTTGAGGTCAAAGGTGTCATCGACGCACTATGTCAGTGGGAAAGAGGTGCTAGGAAGGTCTAACGCCCTATGTCAAGAGACAAGGCGCGTCAGACATCCTAGGATTGGGCAAAAAGTTCTCCAAAAGATGTCTTGGCCATGTCACTTCAGGGGATTGAGCATAGCTACTAATTTCAGGTATAACAAAAATTTGTCATAAACCTCTTATACGATTTCCACATAGATATGCTAAGCACTTATTAAAGACTCATTTTACCAATAATCTTTTGTCCCTTTCAACCTATACAAAAATGCGTTCTCAATGTGCATTTTTATCGGAATTTCGATATATCAATTCCACCCAAACAAAAATGCGTTCTCACCCAATCTGAAATGCAACCTAAGAATTTTCTTAGACGTCTAATACCCACCCAAACTATTTGACATTCTACACCATGTCCTTCCCAAAATGAAAAAGTATTTGTAAATTTTTTAGAAACGCTTAGATAATGCCATGAACATAAAACAAAGTAGAGCACTAATGATTGTAAATGTTTTGCACAAATTTATATGATCAAGTGTAATACCTTAAAATTTGGGGTGGACTAATACTTATGCTTTTCCTAAATTACACAAATTACACAAGGATGAAACAAGTGTATTATCAATTCATATTTATTTTATGATAGTCCTAACAAATTTAAACTAAAAAAATATAAATAAGAAGATAAAAAAATTAGCTTATGCATAAAAAATAATTGATAACTAATACATAAATAACATCAAATAATCAGTGTTCCACGGGGATGCGCCTCCGGGGTTGGGGGCTCGCCCCCTACGCTTCCCACGCCCCGGGGGCCTAGGGGGCTCCATGGGAAATGTTTCCCAGCGCCCCCCTTTCTGCGAAACTTGGGGAAACGCGGGTCTAGGAGTTTCCCAAATTGGGGGGCTCCCACACGCCCCCTCCTGAGAATGGGGGGCTCCGATAGGCCCCCACTGCCCTCAATTTTTAAAATTTTTTTACTTAAAAAAGAAATGGTTCATCTTAAATTTAGGCTTTTACACTAAATGGTCATTTTAAAACGAAATAGAAACAAATAAAAAGAAACAAACATCGATATGATATGCTTGGCTATAACGATTACATTAAATTACACTAAAGTCTTCGGGAACATAAGCATGCTAGTATGCAAATGGTGATGGGATGAGGAATTGATATGTTTATATGTTGGGGTTCATATTTTTATTAATTTTTATTTTATTTTATAATTTTAGAGACCGACTCCCCTATGTTAGGGACCTGACGCCTCCTTGCCCCCCGTCCCCCAAAATACCCCAAAATTTTGGGGTGTCTCTACACGTCCCCAATGTGCGTTTCCCCGCTCCCACGTCCTCCCGTCCTGAAAACTTGGTGGAACACTGCAAATAATTAACTTATGACCAATTCACAAATTAAGTAGCTGTACGATATTTTTTTTTTTCAAATCCCATTTTTTCATGGATTCATGTATGCCTTCACAACCTTGCACCATGTTCCTACCCAGTACCCACCCTTCAATCTGGTCAATGTCTCACCACCTTCTTGGCCTCTGGAACAATATGCGTTCTGCACCATGTTCCCACCCACCTTCAATCTGGCCAATGTCTCACCACCTTCTTGGGCTCTGGAACAATATGCGTTCTGCACCACCTAATTCCCAGGCTATTGGTTACAATCTGACATTCAGACAGGAGTGGACTATGTTTGAATTTTCGCTTAATGTAAAGTTTCAAACAAAACTCCTGCATAACCGTTGAAACGAGCCACCTCATCGAAACCATGCTCAGAACTCGGATGCTACCATCTAGGTTCGGGCTGAGCCAGACTGCAGCATTCTCCAGAGAGTTGAAACCATATGGAGATTCCAGATTTGATTTAGCTTTGCCTTCAAGTCATCTGTTATCAACTGCTTTGGAGAGTAGGAGAGAACTCTGTCGGCCATTGTTCAATGCAAAATCGAAGGTATGTAGCCCATCGGCACATCTGTTTAAAACCAGAGTTGAATCCCATGGATCAACTCTAGAGACTGATATGAATGAGGAAGAACCCAAAAGAGATTCAGAATACTCAGGGACTTTCTGGACTGCAGTGGGTTTAATCATGGGGACTGCTGTAGGACCTGGAATACTGGGTTTGCCTGCAGCAACAATCAACGCTGGTCCCTTGCCATCAACTTTAACAATTTTGGCCTCATGGGTCTATGCCATTGCTTCTATTTTGCTCGTCGCAGAGATTGGTTGTGCAGTCATGGAAGAGCAAGGATTGAATGAGGTGAGTTTTACAGGCTTGGCAATGCATACATTGGGTGACGATATGGGAATTGTTGTCGCAGTAATTTATGCAATGTTGAACTATGCTCTTTTGGTTGCTTGCATTGCTGGTCTTGCTTCACTCGTTCAGCAGTGGTTGCCCTTTCTGCCTCTTTTCATGGCCTGTCTTCTGTTTCCGGTCATAGTTGGAGGAATTATAGCCTTAGCATCTTTCAAAGTAATCGATGGAGTAAATAGGGGTTTATGCGTTCTCATGGTTGCATCCATTTCAGGGCTTGTCTGGGTTGGAGTGTTGTTAAAGAGGCATTTTATCTGGGATTCTTTTAAACATGCTGTGTGGTTTCCGAGTGTGCTTTTGCCTGCTATCCCCGTAACTGTGCTTACATTGGGATTTCATGTGATAACTCCTTTTATATGTAAGGTCATGGGAAGAGATCCATATGAGGTTCGGAAGGCAATTCTGTGTGGGGGAGCCGTACCTCTTGCAATGGTTTTATCATGGAATGCAGTTGTTTTAGGCCTTGCTAGGTCAAGTCCGGCTTCTAGGGCATTGAACCCAATACAACTTTTGCTTTCTGTAAATTCCTCTGCTGTACCTGCAGTGCAAGCCTTTGCATTTTCGGCCCTTGGCACGACTTTGATAGGATATGCCGTTAGCTTCCCTAAACAATTATCTGATACCCTACATTTGATCAAGTCTCTTTTCCAGCGCCATTCTGAGGAGTTTGTAAAGAATTTTCCCTACAAAAGGCAAGTCGACAAATTGTTAAGAAATTGCAGTGGAGTCGGACAATTGAGCCATGTAATAGATAAAAAGGATGGAAGCGAATACTGTGAAAAGGTTTACTTGGACAACTCACTGGATGGTCATAAATCTGGTACAATTGGCTTCCTTGGGCAGCAAGGAACGTAATTGCAAAATGCCCCTAGTCAGGGGCATGAAATAATGATCCCTGCCAATAAGGACTCAAATTATGCGCAGAATGACGAACATCTACAAAATTTTAACAATGGGATAGCTGAAAAGGACAAAAGTAACCTTTCTATGAAATCTTCTATTATGAGCCAGAAACACAAGATCCCACAAGCGTCTAGTCCGAGTCATTTTAAAATGGGAGAAATGCTGATGATCTGCCTTGTTCTGGGTCCTCCCGCTCTAATTGGAACTTTCTTTTCCACGGCTTTTGCAACAGCGCTTGATTTTGCAGGGGTCTATGCTAACTGCTTCTTGTTTGGCATCTTGCCTCCAGTGATGGCTTGGATCCACAGGGACAGATATATGAACAGGTATGTTCTGCAGCACTCTTTGGAATATATGGTCAGATCTTTGAAAATTTTTATTATCTACCTGTTGAGCATAATTTATAGAGGCCTATGAGTTTTATGAACTGATTTTTGTTTCCATGAGTAATTATAAATATAAATATGACAGTTTTCTTTAATTTTTGTTCTCATACATTTCAAGCGATTGAAAGGGGGTGTTACAGTGTGTCAAGGGTATCCAAACATTGAAAGAATTCTGAACTTGGTCTGGAAAATTACTTCAAAGGAGATATAATTACTGAACAAAAGTTGTTTCCGTGTAGTAAACAATCTATTTGTGCCATTGATACTATGCTGGTCAAATAATTGTCAATATGCTTGTTTCTTAAAAGAGAGAAGAAACTCATTGCCAAAACAAGACAAGAAAGAGAGAAGAAACTCATTACCAAAACAAGACAAAAAATTAATGGCACTCTTTTCTACAAGATAAGTTGGCTTACACAACTATAAGTTATCAGGCCATAGTCTTAAGATTAGAAGATTTTGCCCCTCGAGAAATTTTTGAATTCTAGATATAAGCTGTAAAAATTGTTGGGTGCCATAGAGATTATTGCATGTGTTGAATCCATTTCTACAATCAAAATTGGATTTTGAGTATTGAAAAATTATAATCTATCCATTTTCAAAATGCTCCATTCCATAAAAAATTGTTCAGAAAATCAAACTAGTCTAATAGTTAGACAACTCTAGTTATTAGTATCGTAAAATCGATTTACAAAAATCATTTTATACAAAGCATTCGGTTTTTAACCAAGTTGAACAAGTTTCCAAAATGGGGAACAGAGGGGTGATGGGTGTTGGGGACAGCTAGAATGCTCCCCAAATTTTCAGGGAACGACAAGAAAATATTTTAAAACTTAAAATTAAACAAACTAAAAAACTATGGGAGGAAAGGATTTGCCAGCTCTGTGAGTCTATGAGTGTTGAGAACGAATCTCACTTTCTTTTAGAGTGCCCTGCGTATATCCACATTCGATCGCAGTTTCCTAATCTTTGCTACAATTCTAATCTCCACAATCTTCTAACTTGTCAAAACTATGGGACCTAGGAATGCTTCTTTCTCAACTTTTTAATCATAGGAATCAAAATTTACAGAAATCCAAATAATTCTTTTCTCTTTTCTTAAGGTCCAATAGACCAAAGGGTTTCACTTGCCGCAAAATTGTAAATATTATTATGTTAGAGAGGTATTTTTTATAGCCCACTATGAGAGAGAGACACATAACAATTTAATAAAATAAAAATATACCTAATTAATTGATTCTTTGAAATATTCAATTTGCTTAGAAATCCTATTCTAATTATTATTTTGAATAATCAAATTTTATAGAATAGAGAGAGAATAAACAAATAACAATATCATAAATTTTCTTTTATCTAATCTAGAAGTGATTTTTGGAAATTCAGATTCAAAACCCTTTGTGAATGTCCATTTATAAATATGTAATAAGGAGAACATCCCATAGACACGAGATTTTGGGTTTTGGCGACCAACGAGTTGATCAATAAAGTAGATGGACAAAAAGGAGAGAATTCTGTTTGCTGATTTGAGTTGAATGTTAATGGGCATTTTCCCACGTTAATAATGTGGATTACCGTCATTAATACTGTTCGCTGATTAAAGCATCCTGTAAGCTCAACCCTTTACATGATCTGGGCATCAGTAAACCCTTTGCATGATATGAGTCGGTAGGTGATCACTAAACCGTTTGCATGATCTGGCCATCACTAACCGTGAAGGTTCACTTGCTTTCCCAGTTTGACATGCATGATATTAGTCGGTAGGTGATCACTAAACCCTTTGCATGATCAGGCCATCACTAACCGTGAAGGTTCACTTGCTTTCCCAGTTTGGCATGATAGCAGGGCTTTTATCTTTGTGAATAGAGCATTCTAGGTTCACTATTCAGTTTGTAGTTTATTAATTTTAGGAGCAGTGCCATTGTTGACAAGAGCCCAGTGGAGGCAACCATGGAGAATTCAAGTGAGAGTTGTAAATTGGCCATTCTCTTCTTCACTACTCCACGTTATGTCTGCAGACTCTCAACAGTCTCCAAGCCCTTCACATCTGCAGCGAATGGCAACTTCCATTAGAACAAATTCATTTTTCAATCAGTGTAGATCCATCTTAACTCTGGATTTATCATGCACCGAGAGGGGTCAAATTCCTCGAAATGCAAACCTTTCTTCAAGTTTTACACTCTAAACAAGGGAGTTGATTCCTCTCCGCACATGATAAATCCGGAGTAAAGATGGATCTATACTGATGTATAAATACTCGAACTCATTGGATGTATACTCACCCCCATTCTCCAATCTCAAAACTTTGATCTTCTTCCCTATTTGGTTCTCTACTAGAACTTTGAATTGCTGAAACTTGCTAAAGACCTCATCCTTGGTCTTTGGGAAGTAGATCTAAGTTTTGCAAGAGAAGTCATCAATGAAGAAAACATAGTACATGCTTCCTGTGATTGATGCTACTGACATTGGTCCACATACATCCAAATGCACTACTTCTAGAATCCCCTTAGACTTGTGCTCACTGCTTGGGAAAACAACCTTAGCATGCTTGCTAAGCGCACACCCTTTGCATACACCTTGTTGCCTGATGTTGAACTTTGAAAGATGTAATGACGCGATGTTAAGCTCTCCCTAACATTACTCTATGTTTCCTACTTTTGATTTTGTTGGACTATGGAGATCCCATTACACCTATTTGATGCTTTGCATGCACTCATGCACCCTCACTTGATGAGATTATTCCTTAATTAATGCTAGTGGGACCCACTCTCTCATCTCTCGTGTCTTATGCATCCTATTTTACTATTTTTGTCAACTATGCACTTGGTTTTTGTAAAACCCACACAAATTTGAGTTGTCTTTAGTTAATCAGAGTGATTTTTGGGTCAATTGAGTTGTCTTAAGTCAGTTACAGTGATTTTGGGTCAATTCGAGTTGTATTTAGTCAATTAGAGTAGTTTTAGGTAAATTCGAGTTGTCTTCAGTGTGTGGGAGTTGTTTTAGGGGAATTCGAGTAAGTCTTGGTGAATTCAAGTTGTCTTTGGTGCATGGGAGTGATTTTTGTTGATTTTTCTGAGCAGCATCGAGAGCCCTTCTGTAACACCCCGGTTTTGACCCCGATGCATTAAATATACATGATATATATATATATATATATATATTGTAAATAATCATGGTGCGGAGCTAAAGGATAAAGCCCCACCACCGATTTGGTTGTCTTTATGTTTCGGCGACTGGACTCGCTACCGATGGTATATCGTGATATACGGCACATATTAAGTTGTGGCATCATGTAAATATGCAATTTTAATTAAATGAACCCCAACCAGCTATGTCAATGCAACTATATTGAAAAGGGCATGATTTTCCTAAGGATAAGGGAGGGGGTTTGTTAAACCCTGAACCTATGAGGAAAAGCCATGTGTCAACCACCCAGTGAATACTTTTGTTGGTTAGTTGAGGGCAGTTATTGCTGGGGGTAGTGGGTGGCAGGCTTGCCCACACGCACACTCCACCAGTTGGATCGTCCATTCATGTGGGGGAAAGGAAAAACAGCAGTGGACGCTTCCACTCTCCCACTCTCGCCAGTTTTTGCTTACTCTCATGCATACGGTGTTTCTGTTCACTTTTTTTTCTCACGCACAGGAGTCTTGGTGGTTTTTCACTCACGCAGAGCTGGAAAAACGGAGGGCTGTCACCCACGATTTTCTGGGTGGAGGAGCCATTTGCGATTTTCTGCTGGGTGTACGTTTCCTCATCAATGGTGGTCTGTGTATGTTCTTCCTCTCGTCTATGCAAAGAATTGTTTTCCCCTTTTTGTCCCATTAACGGACTGTGTAATGATCCTGTTGCTTCGTTGTGAGATCGGGCTGTTGCTCTTCCCCTGATCTGTGGTTGCTGTGAGTTCACCTACGTTTTGTTGGCTGTGTTTTCCTTCACATTTTGGAAGTTGCTGTAGGTTATAGTTGAGTCGTTTTGGCCACGATAGGGCCAAGAATGATTCCGGTATTGATTTCCCCTGTCAAAGCTGTAATTGCTGATTTCGCTGCATGCATGCAGTGGTGTGTCTTCGGACTGTGTTGGAGTGGGGATGAGGGCTTGGTTTGCTTGACAAACCTGGTGGGTTTGGGAACCACACAGACAGAGCTAGAGGGATGGCTTTCTTCTCCACAACCCCTGAATAGCATTGGAAGGGAGGTCAGGGCCTGAGGGACTGTGTAGCAAAGAAGAGACTAATTTCCTTGTGTTGGGTGTGTGTGGGTGTCCTAGAAGTCAGGCTAGTTCTGGTGTAGGTGTCCTTAGCTCTTCAATGAGCTCACTAGCTTAGCATTTAGCCTTTCCCAACTCCTAGATGGCCTGATAAACCCAACTGTGTTGGCTTGGCTGATCCATTGTTTGCTTGAGAAACCCAATTGTGTTGGCTTGGTTGTTTTGTTATCCTTGGCTATGTGTAAACCTGCTAGTTCCTTATTCCTTGGGGAATCATGCCCAGCTCGAGGGTGGCAGCGTTGCTGAGAGATTAAGGAGCACGCTAGCCTATGGTTGGGTGGAACGTTGCAGCGATGTAGCTGGTTACGGGACAGTTCTTATAAGATAAGTATTCTTGACTAATCTGTTTTTGCAATCATATTTACTGTTAATGAACTATGATGATGGACATGTTGAATGCTGAATTGTATGTTTTGCTTCCGCTGAGTATATGTATGATTATGCATCTTAATATGTAGTATTTTCAAGCATTTCGGTTTTTATATGTATGTACATGTTCATGGGGCGGTTTGCTCGGATGTTTCGTGTATGGTAGCGTCCTCTTCGTCGGTCAGAGGGTCGGGGCCGTTACAGTATGGTATCAGAGCCTACAGGTTGCAGCATGGGCCTCTATGGGCCATGAAGAACCAGTGAGCAGAGGTAGGTTGCCTTATGCCTAGAAGAAAATCAATGAATGATAGAAAAATTCACAAAATTGCCTTAGTGCCTGAACCGTCGGCTCATCGAAAGACTAAGTGGGAAGCTCTTCCGATGCAGCGGAGAGCTAGTCAGAAGGCCACTCGACAGAAGACAGTTGAAGAAAATTGTGAAATTTTTTTTCTTTCTAAGTGTTCGTTGGTCGTCGCCAAAGTTTAGTGGATGGCACAGCCGATGCGGTGGCAACATCGGCGGAAAATAGAAGAAGATGGAGCTGACAGAGTCGACGGAAGATAAAGGAAGTTTTCGCTGAAAAGTAGATAAACGGATCGACGGAATTTAGTTGATCAACCAGCCGAAACGTTGGCGGAGATCCCGTGAAGACCGCTGAAACGTCGGCGAGAATTAGTGGATTGGGTCGTCGACGCCGTGGAGAGAAGATTTCGAAATTTTTTCTAAGTCATGAAACCATTGACGATCGATGAAGTTTAGAGGATTGGATCGTCGATGATTAGGCGTTGAAGTCGCCGAAACGTCATCGCCGTCGGCGAAGATCAGTGGAACGGATCGGCGAAGTTTAGCTGATCGGATTGCCGATGAATAGGTGATGGAAACGCCAATACGACGGCAGGAAAAAGGTGAAAGCACCGAGGAGAAAGGAGGAATTTTTGCCGAAATTCTCTTCAGTGTTAAAGACATCGGCGAAACTTTGTTATCTGGACCGTCGATACTGTCGGCGAAAATTAGAGGATGGAGTCGCTGATGCGTCGAAAGACGTCGGCGAAAGTTAGTTGTTCGGATCGCCGAAACGTCGGCAGAAAAAAGTTGATGAGACCGCCGACACGTCGGGAGAGATTAGTTGATGTATTTGTCGATACCGTGGAAGAAGTTAGTGGTTTGGTCTGCCGATGGGCATCGAAAAAATTTAGTTGTTTGTGCATCTGCCGTTGCGGCTTTCTAATGGACTATCCTTTCGACGGTTAGAGGCTTCAACCGCCGATAGTGGATAGAGCTTCCGACAGCCGATGAGTTTATGGTCTGCAGAACCCGTAGTGGGATTACTGCCCCCAGTTGCAGCTGTCTATGGAACTAGCCGCTTGATGAATAGCGGATCCAATCGCCAATACGGTGTTAGGGGAGTTCGTTTCCTTGCCGATGCGGTAGTGCTTAACGGTCTCGATCGCCGATATATTATCATCGCCGATAACAGCCTTTGGCATCGCCGATAAAGCTTGGAAGCCTAGACAACTACGAATCCGACACGCCGGAGAAAAATAGACGAACAGACCGTTGATGAACATCGGAAGAAGCTAGTTGTTCTGACCGCCGAAACGTCGGAATTTTAGTTTGGATGAGACCCGATTTTATACAAGGAAATTTGAGTTTTCCATGCAGGGATTTCTCAACGATTTCAAGCAGTTTTTCAACTGTTTTTCAGTGGGTTTCAGCAGATTGTCAGTGGATTACAGGGCTGAAAAGGAAGAAGATTTTGTGTTTAAGCAAATTGTTATTTTATGATTTTTCCAGGAGAAGGTAAGTATTTCTGATTTAGAGTAATGTTATGCATCTAACAGTTGTGTTACTAACACGTTTGCAGAATCATAAACACCTTCAAGGGCAGCATTCCAGATAGTGCAGTTAGGTAAGTAAGTGGTGGTTCAGTTATGAGAACCCATGATGGATATGATGCTCGGGATTCTTACGAGCGTGCGAGAGATGCCATGGGAAAAAATGTTCGTAATGGAAATGATTACATAGAGTCTAATGGAAGGAGATTCCAAGAGACACCGTCAGATGTTGCAGCCACCATGAGAAGCTTAATTAAAGCCCAGGAAGAGCAACACCAGTTGAATGCTGCTACGTTGCAAAGTTTGACAGATTTGCAGAAAAATATAGACTCTAGACGGGGTACAGCAAGACTGGAAGGCAGTAAGAGCAGTACTAGGAGAAGAAGAAGGACTTTTAGTGGATCATCTGACTCTGAAGAATCCAGTGGGGACACAAGCTCATTCTCTTGTAAAAGGAAAAGAAAGAGACACCATAGGGATCGCTCTCAGGATGAATTTAGGAAGGCTAAACCTCCTACATTTGATGGTGAAGTAAAGATTGGACAGGAGGCTGAAGCTTGGCTTCTTGAGATAAAGAAGTACTTTCAAGTGCAGGACTATTCGGGAAACATGAAAGCAAGAGTTGCCATATTCAATCTGAATGGAAGAGCATCCATTTGGTGGGAACATTTCAAGCAAGTAAAGAGGATCAGTGAAAGGAGACTGAAGTGGAAACAGTTCAAGAAGTATTTCAAGCAGAAATACCTCTCTGACAGGTATTATGATGACAAGATCAAAGAATTCCATGAGCTGAGATTGGGACAGCAGACCATGGAAGAGTATTCAAATAAGTTCTTGGAACTATTGAGGTATGTTAGGTACATCAAAGATGAAAAAGTGAAGGTCCAACAGTTTCTGAGTGGATTGCCCTAGTCTTAAGACAGGATTGAGTTTTACGAACCTAGAACTCTTGAAGAAGCAATAAGGAAGGCTAAGTACTGCTATGAGCAAAGCAAAGGTAAACTTGATTACCATAGGGCATGGAAAGACAAGAAAAATGAGAAGTTTGACCAAAGAAAGAAAGGTTTCAAACCTTCTAGATTCAGGAATCAGCAGAAGCAGCCATCGCAAGCTGTAAGTAAGCCAGTTGGAGTGAAGGCAGAAAAGCGTAAGGATCCACAACAGAATAGATGACGACTTCAAAGTTGGAGATGTGGAGGACCCCACATGCGCAGAACTTGTCCACTCGAGAACGAGAGTGCAAGACCAACTTATAACATTCAAGAAGTAGAAACAGTGGGTCAAGTAGCAAGGGCAGTCCCTAGAATTTATGCAGCACTGGAGGACTGCCAGGTAGATCACCAGTCAACGGTAGTTGAAGTTGTAGGTAAGATTGTTGAGCAATATGTTTCTATTTTGATTGACCTTGGTTCTACTCACAGTTACATTACTCCTAGAGTAGTGGAGATTTGTGCTTTTAAGAAAGTAAAGCATAGGAAACCTTGGTTAGTCCAGCTAGCCACTGGAACCAAGAGAAAGGTCAGTGAAGTGGTAGAGAAATGTCCATTGGTTATGAATGGATTGATCACTTGTGTAGATCTGAATGTCCTACCACTTGGTTCCTATGATGTTCTCATTGGAATGGATTGGTTGGAAGCTCACAGAGTGAAGTTTGACTATTACAATAAGACTTTCGAATGCATGAATGAAAAAGGAAACCCAGTAGTTGTGAAAGGTATTCCAAAGGTGATTTCAGTAAGGCAGGTTTCAACAATGTAGTTAAAGAAGTTTTGTAGGAAAGGTTGCCAGTTGTATGTAGCTCATATTTTGGAGGCAACAGGAGATGAAACTCCTAGGTTGGAGGATTATCAGGTGTTACAGGAATTCAAGGATGTGTTCCCTGATGAGATTCCAGGGCTTCCTCCAAAGAGGGACATTGATTTCACAATCGAACTTATGCCAGGAGCAACACCAGTGTCCAAGACACCCTACAGGATGAGTACACCATAGATGCTAGAATTGAAGATGCAACTGCAAGAGTTACTGGAAAAGAAGTATATTCGACTGAGTGTGTCTCCTTGGGGAGCACCAGTTCTGTTTGTAAAGAAGAAAGATGGTACACTCAGGTTGTGTATTGATTATAGACAGTTGAACAAGGTTACAGTGAAGAACAAATACCCTTTGCCTAGGATTGATGACCTCTTTGATCAAATGAGAGGAGCAAATGTATTTTCCAAGATTGACTTGAGGTCTGGTTATCATCAGGTGAGAATCAAGGATGAAGACATTCATAAGACAACCTTAAGAACAAGATATGGACATTATGAGTTTGTAGTGGTACCATTTGGTCTCACGAATGCACCATCTACATTTATGTGCCTTATGAATAGTATTTTCAGCAGATATTTGGACAAGTTTGTGCTTGTTTTCCTTGATGACATTCTTGTTTATTCTAAGAATGAGAAAGAGCATGAAGAGCATTTGAGATTGACATTGCAATTGCTCAGGGAGCATAAGTTGTATGTAAAGCTGAGCAAATGTGACTTCTATAGAGACATAATTCAGTATTTGGGTCACATTATCTTTGAGGAGGGTATATCTGTGGACCCTGAAAAGATTGAAGCCATTATGAATTGACCTACTCCAAGAAATGTGACAGATGTAAGATCTTTTATGGGACTTGCAGGATACTACCGAAGATCCATTGAGGGATTCTCCAAAGTTGCACATGCCATCACTTCTTTGCAAAAGAAGGGGATGAAGTTTAAATGGACATCGAGGTGTGAAGAAAGCTTCCAGCACTTGAAGAATCTTCTCACCAGTGCACCAGTATTGAAAGTTGCAGATCCAGAGAAAGATTTTGTGGTGTGTACCGATGCATGCGGACAAGGGCTTGGAGGAGTCTTTATGCAGGACAACCACGTGATATGTTATGAGTCGAGAAAGATGAAGGAGCATGAGAAGAACTATGCCACTCATGATCTAGAGCTCACAACCATAATACATGCCCTCAAGATGTGGAGGCATTACTTGATGGGTAGAAGATTTGAGCTCAGGACAGACCATTGTGGTTTGAAGTATCTATTTGATCAGCCTACTCTGAATGCTAGGCAAGCAAGATGGCTGGAGTTTTTATGTGAGTTCAATTTTGAAATCAAGCACATAAAGGGGAAAGAGAATAAGGTAGCTGATGCACTCAGCAGGAAGGTGCAAGAAATGCATGTGGCATCCCTTAGTATTTGCCAATCAGATTTGAGGCAGCAGATTGTTAATCGTACTGCCGGAGATGAATTGTATGAGCAGGTAAAAGACAAATTGCAGTAGCAAGGTCTTGAGAAGAGGTATGAGGGGATATAAATTGGAAGGAGATGGACTTCTTACTTATAAAGGCAAAATTTATATTCCAAATGTAGCAGATTTGAGTAGAGTTGTTATGGATGAAATCCATCAAGCTCCGTATTTTGGTCACCTAGGATACCAGAAGACAATTGCTACCGCCAGAAAACAATACTTTTGGTTAGGAATGAAAAAGGATATGGCTGAATACATTTCAAGGTGCATGAAATGCCAGTAGGTAAAGGTTGAGCATCAACATCCAACAAGTTTGTTGCAGCCTTTGCCAGTTCCAAAATGGAAATGGGAAGTTATTTCCATGGATTTTATCATAGGATTGCCAATGACTTGGAGACAACATGATTCCATCATGGTTGTGGTAGACAAGTTGATAAAGGCAGCACACTTTATACCGGTTAAGTCTACGCATAAGACTGATGACATTGCAAAGATCTTCATGAAGGAGATTTTCAAATTGCATGGACTGTCGAAGGCAATAGTCTCTGACAGAGATGTCAAGTTCACTTCCAATTTTTGGAAGGGGTTGTTTGCAGACTTGGGTACCAAGCTAAACTTCAGCATTGCATACCATCCTCAGACAGATGGGCAGACAGAGAGAGAGTTAATCGGGTGCTTGAAGATATGCTTCGCATGTACGTGATGGACAAACCAACAAAGTGGGAGGATTACTTACATTTGGTAGAGTTTGCTTATAACAATGGACAGCAGGCATCCCTAGGGATGAGTCCGTATGAAGCTTTGTATGGAAGAAGGTGTAGGACACCAGTGACTTATGATAATCCAGTGAATAGGATTGTGCTTGGACCAGAATTGCTCAAGGAAATGGAGCAAAAGGTTGTAAAGATAAGGCAGAATCTGAAAGCAGCACAGGACAGACAGAAAAGCTATGCAGATAAGCATAGGGCGAACAGGGAGCTCAGTGTTGGGGATCATGTTTACCTCAGAGTGAGGGCAAGGAAGAGTTCCTTGAAGCTTGGAAGTTGTGCCAAGCTGTCACCAAGATATTGTGGGCTGTTTGAAGTGCTTGAAAGAATAGGGCCAGTTGCATATAGACTTGCATTGCCTGCTAGTACTAGAACTCATAATGTTTTTCATGTTTCTTTGCTTAAAAAATATGTACATGATCCTAACCATGTGGTAAATTGGGATGTGATTCAGGTGGAACCTGAGGGAGAGTTCCAAATCGAGCCAATGCGCATCCTCGACAGGAAGGTTACAATGCTCCGAAACCGGGCCATAGGGCAGGTAAAGGTGCAATGGGAGCACTACCATTAGAGAGAATTTGAGGTCAAAAATGGGTCTCCTAAGAGATGTACTACACAAATATAAGATATATTAAAATATTATGAGTTAGGGGTTATATGGGGTAGGTATATATGACAACTCATATCCTACACTACTTTTTATGCACAATATAAATAACCATGGTTGAGTTACTTTTCTAAATTAACTATAAATAAAATTAATAAAATAACTCTACAATGATGTGACTAAGATTCATTGTAAATTCCCAAAAAATTATTGTCCTTTAACATTTATTTGTATTGAACTTGTAAATAAAATTAAACAAAAATGAATTTTATTTATATGCATAACTAACATATTTTTTTCATATAAATATCATTCATGAATTTAATTTATTTTAAAAGTACAACATTTAATATATATATATATTAGTTTGAAATTATGATACTAAATACAATTGAGTGAATATATAATTTAA